>VMDO01002267.1:0-83209 GCA_007922755.1 Pedetes capensis
AGTCAATAAAACATAGATAGACATCTTTTTGATATTCTCTGCTTTCAGCTAATATCCACCTGACATCAGCAATGATGTCCCTAGTTCCCCGCCCTCTTCTGAATCCCGCTTGATTTTCCGGTAATTCCCTGTCTATATATTGCTGCAGTCGCTTCTGAATGATCTTTAGTAGAATTTTGCTGGTGTGTGATATTAATGACATTGTCCGATAGTTTGCCATCAAGTCGGTATCCGACTCATAGCGACCCTCATAGGGTTTTCAATGGCTGACAGTTTCAGGATTGCCTTGGGAGTGGATTGCCAGGTCCTTCTCCCATTTTTGCGGTGCTGAGAATTGAACTCAGGACCTCAGAGACTGCAGCGCAGCGCTCTACCAACTGCGCTAAATACACATTTTAGGAAAGGGAAAATGTGCATTAAAATTGTAACACTCAACATATACTGATAACAAAAGGTGAAATACAAGTCACTTTTTATTCCTACAATTACAAGAGCTGCTCAAAATTGTTGCCATAGCGGAAGCAGCAGCACTTGCTGCTGTGCAAGGCCTCCCAGATCTTCCCTTGTGCACATCACGCACAGCACCATGTGTCTCAAACTTAGCACCAAGCTGTGCAGTTGTCAGGTGTGTGGAGGTTCTGTTGAGTACTCTTGTCTCAGTTGTTGTACTTCCACGAAGTTCTTGAATTTCAAATAACACTTCAGAATGGTCTTGTGCTCCTCAAACTGTGCTTCTGCCATTGTCTTTGACTCCCCTGCCTATTTCATGGCAGTTAGCATTCAGTTGATTAAAGCTATCACTTGAGTGAACATCATACTATACATTGCTATCATAATTCAATTCAACTTCAAAACGTAATCATAGATAAGATCTCTTAAAATGTGTACACAATTTTTGGCATTCCCATGTGTATACTTTTTTGGCACATCCAGTATATTTACAAATTAAATCTGCATTAACTTACTAGCTTATCTTTTTCAGGTAGCTAAAACCCAACTTGAAAAACCTCAAAAACCTTACACTTTATGACATCATTGCAGCTATTCCACCATCACGCTCATCCTCTAGTAATCATTTCTCAATCCTGAATGTTAAAGTTTAAAAAGAAGTCCTTACATTCATTCTACTTAGAAATAACTCATGTTTTTTAAATGAAACATAAGAGGAAGGCATACTTATGCCTTGAATCAACATATGTCAGATTTGATAGTTACCTTGAATGATCTCCTAATAGTTTACTTAGCTCTGTGAAGATTTCCAATTAGGTTGAACATTGTTGAAAAACTGATTGTGGGGGCTAGGGGTGCAGCTCAGTAGTGGAGTGCTTGCTTAGCATGTGCAAAGGCCTGAGTTCAACCCTCAATACTAAAAAGGAGGAGGAGGAGGAGGTGGAGAAGAAGGGGAAGGAGGAAGAAGAAGAGGAAGAAGGAGGAGGACAAGGAGGAAGGAGGAAGAGGAGGGGAAGGAAGGAAGAAGGAGGAGGAGGAGGAGGAAGAAGAAGAAGACCATGACTAATGGTACAGAAACAATAATTTGAAATCTGTCCGAATTTAGTAAAATATTTAAAGTTGGAAGACTGATTTTTCTAGTCAATGTATGTTTTATTTTAACAATCTCCTTGGCTGATTTTGTTTATAGTTCATGTGTTTTTATGTCACAGAAGATATCTCACTAGGTATTTATTTTCAAGTTTCAATATTTGGATTTTTTTTCATCTTTGCAGTAATGTCAAAAAAAAATCGATGGATTTGTGGTTTTTAAATTTAGTGTTTAGCAAAAAGAAAAACATCATTCTTGATGAAGCGGTTCAATGAGTCATCCAAAAACTTATGTTTAGGCTTCCTGACACCAGTAGTTATGATATTGCAGTTATTTTCAAAGGTGTTTACCTTGGGTTGAAGTTTTATTCTATTGATGATCTGAATCATGAGTTAGTCCTCATGTTAATCCAAGTAGTTTGACTCAGTAGTCTGTCTGCTAGACTATGTAAAGTTATGTAGACTATGTAAGACTATGTAAAGACTGAGCTCAGAGAGTTAGGCATTCTCTGCTTTAAAGAACTTATAATTATATTAGGAGAAAAGAGAACAATATGAGGAAGATGATACTACGCTGATGTAAACACCCCTGTCCTCTGCTCCCCTTCACAGCAAAACTGCCCAAGTGTAGTCCAGTCATTTTGTTTCCAGTTCTTTTCCCCCTGTTCTCTCTTGAACCAGTTTTTTGGACCCCACCTCTCCACCAGAGCCGCTCATTTAAGGATCAGAGTGGCTTCAGGTCAAGGCTGTGGTCAGTTCTCAAGCTCCTCTGCTTGGACTTTTCAGCAACATTTCAAACAGACTATTTTCTACTCCTATAAGCATTGCCTTATTCTAGTTTTCCTTTATCCTAACTTGATGTTCTTTATAGTCTCCCTTGCTGATTCTTCATCATTTTCCTGACTCTGAAAGTTGGAGTAGGCTAAGGTTCAGTCCTACTTTGTTGTTGTTGTTGTTAGGTGCCATCGAGTCAGGTCCCTCCTGCCCAGTCCTACTTTACTCCTCTGTTAAGAATTGCTTTCTTAGTGATTGTATTTAATCTTATAGCTTTAAATTCCATCCATAAACTGACAGTTTCTAAATTCACATTATTGATCAGAATTTCTCTAATAACCTGTAGATAACATATTTCCTCTTAGAGTGTCTCATATTCCTGATCATCCTCTTGTGCCGCACCTGTAGCCTTTCCCATCTGAGTTATCCAAGAAATTGTCAATACCAACATTTTGCTGTACAATTTTCCAGGCCTGTGTGGGGATGCATGTTTACTTCTAATTATAATGTCATATTGTGTGTGCTGTTTTCTTTTTCTGCTTTTCCCTCCTTTACTGTAAACATGTTTTGTATACACTTAAATTTTATTTGGGAAACTTCATTTTTAGTAGCTACTTGATTGTACCACAATTTATTAACTAATTCCTTATTAGTGAATGTTAAATTGCTTCCCATTACTTGCTATGTAATTAAAACTAAAAAATCTTTATTATTCTAGTTTTGCACTGTAAACATGGTAGCCCTCTAGCCACATGTGATGGTTTAGCACTTAAATGTGTCTAGTCCAAATGAAGATGTGCTCTAAGTGTAAAATACAAAAATAACTTAGAATATTTTCATAATTTTAATATTAATTTCTCATTGTAAATAATATATTGGTTATGTTGGGTTAAATAAGATCTGTTTTAAAAATTGATTTTGTTTTTGTCCTTTTGCTTTTTAATGTAACTACCAGAAAATTTTAAAATATGTGCACAGCCCATGTTATATTTTTATGAATAGTGCTGCCTTAGTCTTTCTTATATAATTGTTCTTACCCCTGCCTTCAGTGGTCTTTCTCCAGATACTGCAGGGCCCATGCCTTCACACACTTCTAGTCTTTGCTTTTTTATAAAATCTTTCTGAATACTCTATTTAAAATTATGAGCTTACCTTTCCTGACTGACCCTAAGAGTCCTTGGCTCTTTTTCTTGCTTTTTTTTTTTTTCATTTCAGCAATATTAATATCATAATAAAGAGTTTTCTTAGTAATTGATTTTATTTTCTCTCTTCCCATTAGAATATAAGTTCCATGAGAACAAGAAGCTTTATTTTATTCACTGCTATATCTACACTTCTGAGAACATGACTCAGCATATATTCAGTGACAAATAACTATTTGCTGAAAGGAGAAACAGATGAATTTCTTAGTGTCGTAAGTGCCCTAGGGGATTAAAGGGAAGGACTAAGGGTGTTTTGGGAAATAAGATGACTGTTGTTTCCTATATTTAAATTAATTAGAAAGGGACAAGACTGGGTGATCAGGGTGGGTCATTACTAGAGAGAGCCTTAAATCTTAGATGAGGGATCTACACTTAATTTAGTGGAAAATAAAGAGATATTGGCATTCTTTAAATTTTTAACTTAATATTTAAACTGATATAAGGAACATAAAATTATGCATATTAATAGAGTAACTTATGATGTTTTGATACATTTGATTAATGTTCGGTGTAATGTTTAAATCAGGTTAAACATTTCCATCTTCTCAAACATTTATTTCTTTATGATGAAAACTTCCAAAGTCCTTTCTTCTAGCTTTTTGAAATGTATACTACATTATGATGATCTGTAATCATCCTGCTGTGCAATGTTGTTGTTGTTAGGTGCCGTCAAGTCGAGTCTGACTCATAGTGACCCTCGTAGGGTTTTCAATGGCTGACTGTTTTGGGATTGCCTTGGGAGTGGGTTGCCATGCCCTTCTCCCATTTTGGGGTGCTGGGAATTGAACTCACGACCTCAGAGACTGCAGAGCAGTGCTCTACCAACTGAGCTAAACCCCAGCCGCTCTACTGTGCAATAGCACACCAGAACTTCTTGGTATTGTTTAATTGTAACTTAATACTCTTTGCTCAACCCTTTCCCAGCTCCTCTTCATCCAACTGTCCCCAACCTCTGTAACCACTATCCTACTCTCAAATTCTATGAGATCAATATTTTTAGATTCCATATATTAGTGAGTTCATATAGTATTTGTCTTTCTGTGAAGAGCCATTTAAATTCTTTAGGCAGAATCAAATGAGATTGAGTTTTACTTTCACATGGTATCTGAAAGAATAGACAGGTGGACAGAGAAGCAAATTTTTGAGAACAGTGTATAAAAAAATAATTGAACAGATCATGGAGAAACCAGGAAAAGAAGACCATTTGAATGGGTGATAAAGTCATCCATGGATGAAAATTAAGAACAAAGAGCCTGCTAGCCACCGAAGTGAGACAAAGAGGTATGTGAAATCACTTAGCAACTGGTTGTGTGTGGGAAAGGAGGGACAAGCAGTTGAAGTTAACTTTGTTCTAATCTTCAAGGACAGGGTTGATGGAAAGATAAGGAGAAGAAACTAGGACACTAAAAGAGACAAAGTTTAAGGGATGTTAATTTCAGTCTCCAGACATCTTTAGCTTAAAAGTGATGTCCCTGGAATTCCTGAAATGTTTTCATGTGTTTTATGTGTCTTCAGTAATAAGTACACATTTGGCCAAACTGTGAGGCTTGCTGTCACTGAATTCATGCTATGAAATTGTTCTAGAAAAGACAGTAGAAAGAGAACATTGCTTTTTCCTAGTATTTGCCAATGGAAATCTAATGTAATCAACTCTAAATTTGCATACTTCAGGAACATGAATTACCCCTATGTCCAGACCAAAAAATAATGTAGCGTATTGGCGAAAGATAGAATTTCTAGTGTAGAGTATTCACTTGCTGTTTATTGGAAATATTGGAATTAGAATCAGAAAATGCATTGCAGATTATTTTGGTATGGAATTGTATTCTTTGACTTCAAATTGTGTTGAAAAACTGAAGTCTATCGTGCTCTTGCACATTCAAAAACTTTATGTACTGACACCAAGTAGCTATAAAGATAGGTGCTTTGTATGGCCAGTGTTTATAGGCATCAGAGATAACCTCATCAATTCTTTCTGGTTATTTAGTGATGGATTCAAATAATTGACAATACTATTAATTATTATTATTATTATTATTATTAGGTCTTCTTTAAAGTTACAACTATATCTCAGAGGTAGCTTATTATGGAATTTTTCATCTAAAATGTAAGTTGCAAAGAAAATCATTAAAAATTTATACCAAACTAAACTTCTAACCACTGTACAGGAAATGAAGACCATCACATATTTTTACTAATCTAACTGTGTACTCTCTGAATTATTGGATTTGATTCAGTCAATAAATATTTATTATTAATGAACTATGTGTCAAGTGCTGTCTAAAAGCAAAAATCCCTGCCTTCATGGAGTTTATATTCTAGTAGGTGTGAGAGAGATTGGCAATAAATAATTAAAATGTATTGACTATTAGAGAATGGTTAGCACTAGGTAGGAAAATAAAGCAGGAAGTGGAGATGGGGAGGGATGGGGTGATTGTGGTTGGGTTTGCCATTTTAGTTGGAGCAGTCAGAGAATGACTCACTTGGAGGGTTACAGTTGAATGAAGACCTAACTAAAGGAGATGACAGATGAAATAAGTAGCATGCAGATGGCTACAGGAAGAGTACTTGAGCCTTAGGGAAGAACAAGTCCACCAGTCCTAGGGCAGGTGTGTGTCAGAAGTGTTTGGGTAAGAGAAAGGTCAATATGATCAGGGTGGAGTGAGGTGAGAGTAGCCAGAAAGGAGGGCAGACGGGTATGGACATCAGGATGTGCAAGGGCCCAGAGGTCCTGCTGAGGGGGGGAATCACTGGGAGGCGTTGAGCACAAAAGCAACATGGCCTGACTTGCCTTTTAGGAGGCTCACCTTGCCTGCTGCTTTGAGACTAGACTCCAAGGGGTCAAGAGTGGAAATTGGGGAATTGGTTGAGAGCAACTGTGATAATCTTGCTGAGACGTGGCAGGGGACCAGGGAGCTGTGGAAAAGAGTCATCAGACTCAATATATTTTAAAGCTAGAGTGGAGAGGATTTGTTGAAAGACTGGACCATGTAAGGAAGAGGGGACTAAGGATGACTGAAGTTTTATGGTCTGGCATCTGTTTAACAGATTATAAATCTCTGTGTAATATTTTGTGATTATTTTTGATGAAATATAAAATACTTCACTTGTGTTGTTTCTGGTAAGATTGAGTCATTTTTTTAGTTTCCAAGGGTTTTATGAATCCATTTTCACTCACATGTCACTATCTAAGATTCTTTTTTGTCCTCCTAATTTGAAATTTCTCTGCTGTCTCTCAATATAAAGAATCCTTTGTTTTCTGAAACATTTATCCATTACTGTAGTGGATTATGGCTCCCTCCTCATTATGTTATTTAAATTGGACTATTAGCTAAAATTATAAAACTATTGAGTCATGTGCGTTTACTTCTGTGGCGGAAAAAAGCCGTTAAAGTAGCAATATAACAGAGTACAGTGGATTGTGTTCTACTCCAAATTCAGTAATTGGGTCTAATAAATAAGCTGTTTTGTAGAAAACACATTTTCTTTAAACATGTTTTGTTGGAGCAGAGAAACAACACTGAATAATGTAGCTTCTAGTCTTCTAAAAATGTAAAGTTTTAAAAAAAAGGAAAGGAAGCATATTAGTCACCAACAAGACTCCTTGTCAGTACTAGATGGGTTTTTAGTCACTTTTAGTAGGTTGATGAGGTAGCATTTAACTGGGAATCAGGTTTCTGACAATTATAAAATGGTGCTGATTTTAGGGTTATTGCAGGGATCCTTAACATATTTCTAAAGTGTTTTACTTAATACATTCAATTCTTGAATTAGCTTACAGGAGCCTTGATAATGAACTGATATCTGAATTTCATAGTAATTCCTAAGATGGACTTAAAGCAAGACAGGTCTTTATCAATGCTGTGAAAAGGTAGCGTATAGCATCTGTGCTGTCATTATTTATTCTGGAGATATGAATGAGAAAATTATGACAAAGTACATGGCATTAAAGGTGGTGGGTAATTTAGATAAGAAAAGAATAAAGTGAATTACTTTAGTAAGTGACAATAATTTTCTATATGGTTATAGAAAATATTCTGATTATTCAATATAAAAAGGATACATTATAACTAGTTCAACATAATGAAATAATTCAGTGAATAATTATGAAGAAACAGAATTCTTCACCCATCTTCCCCTCTTTCTACCCCTTTTCTCTCCCTCTCTCTCTCTTGCTGCCAAAATGTCTCTCTCTCTTGCTCTCTCTCACTGCCAAAATGCTACACAATCTGCTTTAAACTTAAAACTCTTCTGTAAAAATCACTCATACTTCTAGGTGGCTAAACATGTAATATGCCTTTTTCGGACCTTATCCCAGTAGCCTCTTGGTAGCATTTAACCCTGTAGGTCACCAGTATCAAGAGACAAAGTAGTCATGGAGAAGCATCATGAATTGTCAGGTGTCTATGCCTTTTCTCATGACAAGTCCTGTCTAGTATGTTCTTCCTGCCTCATTTGTCCTGGGGAGTGGATAGTTATTCCTCTCAAAGTCTCCTAGAATCTCAGTAAGATCAGTTCTTCTCTCCATTCTGCCACCAGTCATCCAGCAGTTATTCAAAATCTTACTATATGTTTGCCCTTTTTTAAACATTGTTGTTTATGGGGTTGGCTACTTTGTTAGACTCCGAAATCCTTTGAACAGGGGTCATCTTTATTCATCTTTATACTCCAGCTCTACACACATAATAAGCACTTGATTACTATTGGATAAACCAATTCTTTTGTTGTGATACACATTTAAAGTTTTTGTTGTTAGGTGCCATCAAGACAGGTTCAACTCATAGTGACCCTATGTACAACAGATGAAACACTCCCTGACACTGTCCCATGCCCAGCACTGTGTCAGTGCTTCTCTGCTATTCATAGGGTTTTCAATGGCTGATTACATATTTTTTAGGAATGGGCTGCCAGGTCCTTTTCCCAAGCATACAGCACTCAGTGTTTGCAGGTGGTCTCCCATCAAAGTACTAACCAGGTCTGACTCTGTTTAGATTCTGAAATCGGAGGAGGAGATGGGACACCAGGGGGATATGGCTGCAGGCATTTAGAATTTAGAAATAGTTTTGTCATCATATTTGTGTATGCTCATACCTCTTCTCAAATTTTAAAACATAATTGAATCTTTGAGATCAGTATGAATTTCTGAACATTCCCTCTAATGCTTGATACCAAATATATGGTATTAGTGAGAAGGCAGAAGAAAATATGGAGTCAGGTGAACACAAAATGGAAGAACAAAGGGAAGCTCTTTTTAATCTCATCTGTATTCCTTCATGCCAACTTGAACTTCTCAGGCATATATAGATGCTGAAGCCCTCCAGAGTGGAAGTGCAAACCTTAAATTATAATTGTACCCTCACCTTTTCCATTCACACACTGGGGATGTAAGATGAGTCCCTGAATACATTAATCCATGAGAATTACAGAAAAAATAAAAATAGAACATCAACAAGGAAATAACCTAATATCATCTGGGAGAAAGTGGACAGGGTGTCACTTGCTAGAAAGTTTTGAAAGTGCTGGTATTTCTTTTACTAAAATAAAAATTTGCACTACTATTAATGTAATAATGTATTAACAGCTATAATACATATAATGATAAAATACAGTAATATAAATTTATATATTTATACCTTTTCTCTTTTTATTGAGTTTTTGTAGAATGCCTGTTAGGTAACCAAAATATTTGGATAATATTTATTTTTTTCAGACATCATCTGTTTACTTTTACACATATAATTCTTTCATATACATTAGAATTGCCTTAGAGAAGGAATGTGACACAAACTTGGCAGTAAAATAGAATTGTTTTTGAAAGGACATTCATGCTGTCATTGATTTTGTTCTTAATTGACAGTGCTCATATTTTTTGCTTTTTGGCTAGAAGTACACATGGGAATTCTACTTTCATTTATGAAAGAAAGTATGTGTTATGTCTCTTGTAGTCTATGAAAATGTGCAGCTCTGGCAGTTACGCTGGATGGTTTTGCTATCGTAATTAAAACACAGATGGAGCTCATTTCTTTCCCAAGTGTTTGATTGGCAGACACTCAGTGATCCACACTACTCTCTGCTGAACACATCAGCACCATCTGCCTTCAGTCTGCTTGGAAAGGGTGGTCACAGTGGAATTTCCTCAGCCTTACAGGAACCAGTTTAGGTAGAGTATATTCCTCTTTGTTGAGGCCATCAAATGATTTATGAAACACTCAATATAGTACATTGGATTCATGAAAGTTTGTTTACAACTTAATGAAAAATTCATTTAAAATTTATTTTTAAAAAATTCATCTCTCCCTTTCTCTGATTGAAATGTTTAGAGCTGACAAAAAGTCATTGCATCTTGAAAAGTCAACATCATGGGGCATTTTGGTTTTGGTGAGATTGGTAGAGGTGATTATAAATCAGAGTCTTGTGTTTTGAACCATTAGTGCAAGCATTAGTTACAAATGACAGAACTCTAATGTGCTCTCCTCCTAAATCCAACATTAACACTTAACTGATGAAGTGACATCAGGTCACTAAGACCCATACCTTTGTATGGCTGTGTATAGGATGTTTAGGTATTTCTTTTCATTGCAAATGGCTTTATGTTTTAGTTTAAACCTTTCTTAAAATAGTTTGTCTGTTTTGGTTTCAAAATATATACTTATTAATATTCTATAAACAATCACTTTACAATTTACTAAATTGACAGTAATTTGAAAAATCTTTGGTATTTAAAAGGAAAGTCACTCCTTGAATATTTTTAACTAAAACTTTATTCAATTATGGACCAAAATAAAAGACAACATAAACTATTAAGTTTCAAAGTTAGTATTACAGTTTCTGCACAACACTTTGAAATACATTAAGCAGCCTTTTTGCATTTAGTACATGAACAAAATTGTAACAGGCATTTATAAACTGTCTTTACTAAAAAGCATTACAGACTCAAGAAATGTCTGAGGATCTCGAGCTCTTATCCTAAACCTGTAGTTACTTTGGAACCAGTAGCCACAATCATCCATGTCGCTTGCATCTTTATCTTTTTCGTCTAATTCATTCAAAATTTGTCATGCAAGATTTGTCATGCAAGCTTCACAGATGCAGGAAATTGTTTGGATGCCATTTTTTTCAATGTTACTGCTATAAGAATTATAATATTGAATAAAAATAGAGGATTAGCAATTAATAAAAAAAATTAATGTACCTAGTGATGTTGGTTCTCAGAGACTAAAACCCTCTTGTATCTCATACCACTTAGTGAATCAAAATCTCAGAAACAACTACCCATCAAGTATGCCTGATTTTAGGAAGGTTTTGAAGAGGTGAGCTCTTGCATAGAATTATCATGTACAAAGCAAATGTAACTATGTTGCTCAATTGTGTTAGACCTATATGTCACTAATTTTGTGACATATGCTAATTTAAAAATATGCTACTTTTAAAAGCCTGCAGCCTTAGCCCTGTGGCATCCAATACCACAGATCTCGGAAGCTAAGCATGGTTGGGCCTGGTTAGTACTTGGATGGGAGACCGCCTGGAAACACCAGGTGCCATAGGCTTGGGAGATGGACCTGGCAACCCACTCCCAAAAATCAATCCGCCATTGAAAACCCTATGAACAGCAGAGAAGCACTGACAATAGTGTTTTCCCTGTTGTACATAGGGTCGCTATGAGTTGGATACCAACTTGATGGCACCTAACAACAACAATTTTAAAAATGTATAGATGTTATAAATAAATTATGACAAATGATACTTTATTTAGATATCAGGGTAAGAAATGGATAGAAATGTAAGTTTGTACAATTTTGGTGCAAATAAATGAATGTAGGTTGATTATTTTGTAGAAAAATACATTTAAGACACTAGAAGCACAAAAATAATGGTATGTTTTTTAAGAACAAGGAAAAGGTAATTATTTCATTGTTCTAGAAACATTTCACAACATATACTTGCGCAAACATATAGTCTAGACTTGTGAAGAATATACTTACGCATAATAATATGTATTCTATATATTATTAAATAATGGAAAGCTGGCTTGAGTTCTGCCTCCCCTGTCCAAATTAATAAATAATTATGATTGTCAAGATGAAAGACACACTTTGTAGTATATTTATGGGGGAAAACTGAACAAATTAAACTGTTACCCAGAGAATGTTACAACAAAGGATAAAGGAATTAGATTTAAAAACATTCTGAAGAACCATGGAATACATTCCCTGCTTAAGGTTCCTGTGGAAACTCACTTAAAGGGCAGGAATGACTGGTATTTCAGCAAAATTTTGAAAGTTAATTTTATAAATTGAGTCACTTCACACTTGGAATGAAAAATAAGATGACTTTTGGAGGTAAACCAACAGAAAAGAAGGAAAATAATTGTGAATATGTAGAAATTTACCGTCTTCTAGTACCAGAATCATTTAAAGATAAACTTTGAATTAGTATCTCATTTTGTTTGACTATATAGTCACCTCTATTCAAGCTTGGAATTTTTCAAGGTAAGGATTAGAGGTAGAAAGGAAGAAAAATGAATTTTAACTTTATTGATTTAAAATATATTTGATTCTGTAGCAAATATTTATCTGGAGGATCCATCATTGTCATTAGGGGAGGGATGTGAATATTGTTGATAAAAAAGACTGAATAGAAGTTCAAAATAAAAGTTCAGAGAAGGAAGAGAATTCCCAAATTAAGAGGCATTTGGGAACATACATATATAAGTTTCGTCACTTCTATTCTCCTGCTGTAACTGAAACTACGTTCTTTCTCAAACTTTACTTCTTTCTGTGCTGCTATTATTTTGTGTTGACATTTACTACATAGTTTACCTTTATATACATCCAGTTTATTATGACTAAATATATGACTCTCGTGTGTCCATCAGCTTGTGCTGTGGAGGTTTGCGCATTGCTGTGAAGCTGAAAGCTATGCCATTGATATTTCAGATATTAGCAGGGCCACCCATGGTGGACAGGTTTCAGCTGAGCTTCCAGACTTAGACAGACTACGGACAAGGACCCATCAGTCTACTCCCAAAACAGTTGTTGTTGTTGTTGTTGTTGTTGTTGTTAGGTGCCAGTCGAGTTGTGTCTGACACATTGCGACCCTTATAGGGTTTTCAATGGCTGATTGTTTCGGAATTGCCTTGGGAGTGGATTGCCATGTCCTTCTCTCATTTTTGCAGTGCTGGGAATCGAACTGGGGATTTCAGAGACTGTAGAGCAGCAGTCTACCAACTGAGCTAAATCCCAGCCTGCCCAAAACAATTAGCTGCTAAAAACCCTATGAATAGCAGAGAAACACTGTCAAATACAGTGCCAGAAAATGAGTACCCTCCGCCCAAGGCTGAAAGGCATTTAAGAAACACTGAAGAAGAGTTGCCTCCTCATAGTAAAGTTGACCTTAATGATGGGAATGGAGTAAAGAAACAGGGACCTTCTTTTGCTGATGTGGCACAACTCAAAATGAAAGAAACATAGTGACTGCAACAATGGGCTCAAACATAAAAAGATTGTGTGCATGGCACAGTGCTGGGTAGTGTTTCATTCTGTTGTACTTAGGGTTGCTGTGAGTCAGACCCGATTCAATTGCAGACAACAAAATATATGACTATATGTATGATATGGATCTCCAGAGAACTTCACTAGATGTCATTTGGCTAATAACAAGCAACACTGAATACTTAGTGGGTGCCAGACACTTTTCTAAGTACTTTCTCATTTTATTGTCACAGAAACTATAAGTAAAGTGCTATTATTATTACCTTATTTTGCAAATGAGGAAACTGCTCACCTAATCCAGTTGAAGCCTGCAGGCGTACCATTGTAATGTCTGATCCTGTCAGACCTCAGAAGCTAAGCTGGGTTGGGCCTGGTTAGTACTTGGATGGGAGATTTCCCGCCTGGGAAAACCAGGACCTGGCAATCCACGCCCAAAACACAACCAGCCATAGAAAACCCTCTGAATAGCAGAGAAGCACCGACAACAGTGTTTCACCTGTTGTCTGTAGGGTCACTGTGAGTGACCCTCACAACAGCACCTAACAACAATCCAGTAGAAGGACTAGGATTCCTCAGGCAGACTGGTTCCAGATTACTGTGCTCTACAGCCATTAAAAGGGCTGGGATTTAGCTCAGTTGGTAGAGTGCTGCGCTGCAGTCTCTGAGGTCCTGAGTTCAATTCCCAGCACCGTAAAAATGGGAGAAGGACCTGGCAATCCACTTCTAAGGCAATTCCGAAACAGCCAGCCATTGAAAAATCTCTGAGGGTCCCTATGAGTCAGATACCAACTCAACGGCACCTAACAACAATAACAACAACAATGGCCATTAAAATAGACCCAGCTCATAGAACTGCCCGGAATGTAAAGAGTTAATGCCCCTACCATGTTGAATCCCATCTCAACAACAAAATAGCAGAGTCAGTACCCATAGGATGAGGAATTTAAACAGAGGGAAGAGGAAATGGAAAGGAAAATTGCATTTGACAGAGCCTGTGTGGAGGAGCAGGCTGGGTATCACATGAACACCTGCACCTACCCTGCCACACAGTCACCCTTCCCTCATGCTGATTCTGCTATGCTTGTCCACCCAGATCCCTCCATGCATTCCTGTCTGTGTCGAGTCTAATGGACTGATGTGTAACCGAGAGATAAGGTGAGGGAAAACCCTCCTTATGGGTGGTCAACTAACTTATCCATATGTACAAAGAGCAAATGAAGAGTGGCACAGACTGAAATCAGATCTTTTAAATCTAGTTTAAAGGAAAGAAAGTGTTAGAAGATAATGTAAGGAAAATATATTGTAGTAAATTTTCTTGCATTTAACAAGATAGAAAGATTGGAGGAAAGGGAGTTGTTGTTAGGTGCCGTCTAGTTGTCTCCGACTTATAGTGACCCTCATAGGATTTTCAATGGCTGATTGTTTCGAGATTGCCTTGGGTGTTGATTACCACATCCTTCTCCCATTTTTGTTCTGCTGGGAATCAAACCCAGGACCTCAGAGACTGCAGAGTGGCAGTCTATCAACTGAGCTATATCCCAGTCTGGAAAGGGAGTAGATGAAAAAAAAAAAAAAAGACAGTGCTCTACTTAAGGATAAAGGGTTATGCATGGAAGGAAGCATAAGACAAGGGAGAGCAGTAGTAGCTGGCCTGCTCCTGTATTCCTTACATTCCACACTATCCTACTGCCAGGCACAAAATATAGCTTATCTAGATTCTTGACAGTGTATGTTCATTCTGGGCCATGTTGATTTAGTGTTGGCTCTTCTTGGTCTCTCCCCCCTTCAGTCCCTTAAGTTCTTAAAGTCCATGGTCAGTATTACTTGATTCCAAACCTCAAAAGAGAAACTGACTGTAGAAAGTGAAAGTACAATAAAAAGTAGAATGATGGCATAAACATCAGTGATTAGGATGTGCCACAGTGTGATCCTGGAAACCTGGTATTGATTTCCCATTCCTCAGGAGGTGGTGGCAAGTTGGGACCCAAGCTCAGGCCAGGGTGAAAAGGAAAGGACTGGGGCTCAGTAACCTATACACTCACAGCCCTAGCTTCCAGGAGAGATGTCTAATACCACACTGCCCAAGAGCCTTAGTTTAAGATGCATTTTGATATCTAAAGGAATCTAATAGTTCTGAAAGAGCAGGAATAGATTATGGACAATGTAATGTCTGAAGTCATGGGGATAAAAAGGATGGGATTCAGAAAATTTACAAAGAAAGTAAACATGTTCCTAAGATACTTGGTACCAAATTCTAATTGTTGTTTCTTTATAATATAGCCTAGTAGGAAGCCACATTGGATTCTTCCCATTTTCAAGCCTCCTGGATTATTAACAACTGAATGCCAAAATCAGGTTATAAAACTGTGGCATAATGCAATGTTTCCATTTAATTTGCTAAATCCCTTCTAACATATTCATAAAACACAATGACTGGATGTATAATGTAATTTGAGGATAATAGTAGAAATTCATATGTAAGTTTCTTCAGCCAGTCCAAGTGCTCTCTGTTTTACCATTTCCAACCTTCCAGAATCTGAATTAGGCATATTTTAAACTTTTCCAACTAGGTGTGATAAAAGTTTTTTTTTTCTTTTTACAGAATTGCTCAATCATAAAACAACTAACCTCTTTAAAGTGGAAAGTTTTGAGCCTAGTGTGGTGGTACACTCCTGTAATTCCAGCACTGTGGATATGGAGGCCAGCCTGGACTACATAGTGAGACCCTGTCTCAAAAATACATACATACATACATACATATGTACGTACGTACGTACGTACGTACATACATAAAAATAAAGGAAAGTTTTAGTGTGGGAAGAGGATGGATAGATGAAAAGTATGGATTCATAGGAAAGACAGATAAGAAAACATATGAGAGAGAAACTTTAACTATATAAAGTGTTTTGTGTTTATAAATTTTATCACCAAAGCAGAGTTACAAGCCTATCAGAAGTTGTTACAGAACAGAATAAAATCACAATATTTATTTAGCAAACTTGAATTAAAATAGAATCTTAAGGTCCTTTAAAAGTCTTACTAAACTTTAGGGAAGATTGCATGAAAATTAAAAACAATTTTTAAAACATAAGAAAAAATTGTTTAATATTCTACTTTTTAAAAAATCAAAACTTAGAAAAACATTTTTCCTTAAAATATTAAAATATTTTCAGTGTGTGACCATCACACAGAACTTTGATGTGGGAAATAATTAGATGTGGAAAGACTGAGCAACTGGGTGATTCAGGTTTTCCTGTATTTGTGCCTTGATTCCTGGAAGGCATACTAGAACAGATGTCAAACTATAATCAAGGTGAGCAATTAAAGCAAGTAATCTTAGAGCAGATTTAACTAGGAGTTAGAATTGTAAATATTCTTTTTTCCATGAGTATTTTCTTATACAAATGGCCAGGGAGAAAGAAATTGAAAAAAGACCCAGAATCAAGCTCTCAGCTCTGATGGTCCTGAGTTTAAGTTTACTATAAACCCTTAGGATCTGTGCTCATGCAATTTAACTTTTATTTTAATTTTGTGGTGCTGGCATTGAACCCAGGGCCTCATACACACTCAGCACACACTCTGCCACTGAGCTACCCGCTGTCAGTTAACTAATAGTATACCTGTTATTATATATATTTTAAGGAGCAGAATTTGAATTAATGATAATTAGGTCACAAAAAGGGATCTGAAATGGACTCTGACCATGGAAAAAATACCATTTCTGCCCTCTTTTCCATTTAGGAGAGAAATACCCAAACTTTCATTACTTTATCTCATCTTTTCATATTCCTGTTTTTTTAAACAGTAAGTTAGCATATTTTTATGTTGCTATGATTGGGAGCATTAGACATAGAAACATGATATTTGGTTTATTAAGAACCTACAAAATGAGCAGATGGCTTAGGGAAGCAACATTAAAGATGTTACTTGATCCTTAATTCAGGACCATACTTGATGCTACATCTGGAAGAAGTGGGAAGAAAAATGCTGTTGAGTTAAAGACTATGTTGTTTATGAATATTTAGGACAATAAGATACAAGTGTTCTTGAGCATAGTATGTGAAACCAAATGTATCTTCCATGGGGAGGAGGGTTCTGCAAAATTTCTAAGTCTATAGTATTTATCATATAATATTTTAATAAACTTATGGAGAATAGAATTTTATAATGAGTCCAGCCAAAGCTTTATAGATATGTTATTTATGTTACTTATTCTCTGTACAAGTGGAAGTTGTCATTTGTATTAACGGTCATTTTGTATTTCAACTCCTCATACCAAATACAGAATTGCCAAGTTTTGTCTTTAAATATTTTCCCAACACTTAAATTATATCTGATGGTGATTAAAAAGCTGAATATAATTAATTGCTACTACCATGTATAACTGTGATAGCTGGCATCTGATTACTTTTCCTTTTACTCAAATTGCTTTTTTGTTTGCTATGAGCACTCTATTTGTGAACGTTTTTATGCTTCTGCCCAATATATCCTTAACATGTTGTTGTTGTTGTTTCTCTCTCCCTCTCTCTTCCTCTCTCTCTTCACCCCCCTCTGAAAAAAAGGAAACTTCAAAGCAATATTAAAAACAGGTAATAGTGTTTCCTAATTAACTTTATGAGAGTAAAAATAAATCACTTAAAAACTCATGATTTGCCCTCTTTTTTAAAATTAAGAAATGTAAATTTTCTAGAATAATGCTCTGCTATGGTCTGTATGTGGTATGTTCCTCAAGGGTTCATGAACTGGTCCTCAGTTTGGCTGAGTTGAGGTATGGGATTTTAGAAGGTTGTAATCTAGTAGAAATGGGAGAAGGGCCTGGCAATCCACTCCCAAGGCAATCTCGAAACAGTCAGCCATTGAAAACCCTATGAGGGTCGCTATGAGTTGGATACCGACTTGACGGCACCTAACAACAACAATCTAGTGGTTAGGTCAGTGCAAAAGCCCCCTAGTAAGAGAGATAGGCAGTTCTCAAGGGACCCAGGATAGTTCCCTCCACATCAGATTATTATAAAAAGAGCAAGCCTGGTTGCCTGGCTCCTTAATCTACCTGGCTTCCTGTCCTGCTTTGTGTGTGTTCTCTCCTTCTTCCACATGCTCCTGTTATGATGCTATTCTGCCATGTTATGATACAGCCCAGAAGACCTAAGAGACTAAATCAGTGAGGCTACCTAATCTTAGACTTGTAGTTATTAGATGCCGTCAAGTCAGGTCCAACTCACAGTGACTTACCTATAACAGATGAAATATGCCTGGCACTATTGTCAGTGCTTCTCTGCTTTCCATAGGGTTTTCTATGGTGATTGTTTTGAGAGTGGGCTGCTGGGTCCTCCTCTACAGCACCTAGTATTCCCAGGTGGTCTCCCATCCAATAACTAACCAGGCCTGACCCTGCTTAACTTCCAAGATCTGATGAGATTAGACGATTTTAGACTTAGACTTAGAGCCTGCAAAACCATGAACTAAGTAAACTTTGTTTCCTATACAATACCCAGCCTTAGGTATTTGTTGTTGCAGCAGAAAAGAATCTAATACAGACTCTCTACAAATTTTTTACATTATAATCCATATGTTAATATGTTGTTGACAGATGTACGTCTAGGTGCTTTAGGAGCACTTCTAATTTTGGCTTTAGGAGATACTCTAAGATAATGAAATGATCAAGAAATAAGAAATAATCTACTGCTGATACAGGTACTGGTGAAAGACTTGTGCAAGCTGCCTAAGTCCCAAAAGACTAAACAACTAAAGAGGAAACACCTTTCCTAACTGATTATTGATACTTTATGGTACCCTTGAAGGCTCCTAACCTGTAACATTTCAGCCTCTGTGTAAGGTAACATAAAAATAAATGATCTAATTTAAGTCTTTGTCAAATATTTGAACTAGATGGCTACTAGTTTCATTTTAAAAATCACCCTTTTGGTTACAGTTCTAGGTATATGCCTTTGATAATGGTCCTCCCTACATACAGATGGGTTTCCATTCTACAATACTATTAGCTTTATTTTCAACATTTCTAGTTTTAAACTAAAAACTTTGGCTTTGGATGAGAAATTAAATATTACACAAATCAAATATATACCTACTAGTTCAGGAGAATAAATGCAGAAGAGAATCAAAGATATTCTTACTAGAGACCTGGCTACTCACTGTTTGCCTGTGTAAAATCAACTATCAAATGCCAAATTTTAATGTCAGAATGCTATGCTGGAAGGATCATTTATGTGGAGCCATGAGACTCTGAGCCAGATTTCAAGCTTCAGGGGTATGGACAGTGTGAATTTGATCAGGTCATGGAGCCTCCTTGAGACTGAATTTTGATATTGGTAAGGAGAATATATATGAAAATAATACTTCTTTCTAAAACTAGAATGTTATGAGAAACATATGAGATTGTTTATGAAATTGGTTTGTGCTGTGTAAAATCTGGATTTTAGCTCTGATTCTACCACTATCTGGCTTTCTAATTTTGGATAAATTACTTAACCCAATAAAGTATTATTTTTCACAACTATAAAATAAGAGCAATAAGAGCACAGTGTTTACAAACTGTTACAGAATAAGAGCTCAATAAATGTTAGTTACTATTATTATTTTTAATAAGTCTCTACAAATGTACTTAATGTCATCTAGAGATTTTAAATGACACAATTTTAAAAGAAGTTATTTAAAGCTTATTTCAGCAAGCATTTCTTTCTATTTGAAAGCTTGTTATTCCACATACTTTCCTATAACTAAGAATAACCTTTAAGATAAGTATTTATGTAGAGTAAGATATTTTCTCCTTGACAGATAATGTCTCCTCTATGTATAATTTTTTAGCTTTCTGATAGAAAGGATTTGAGGAAGAGATGTCCAGAATCCTTTCATTGTTTATAATTTGCTAAAGTTTACAACAAGTTAATTATGCATTGTTTTATTAGTGGATGTGATATGGAACAAGAGGAGCTTGCATGACTCAATAGATATGCAGTAGAATTTTGAAAAAATTTGAGAGGAAGATACATTTGAGGGCAGTGTGAGCTGTTCCTTCTCCAGAGAACATATCTGAGATGCACCAGAGATCACAGAATCTATTTAGAGAAGCAGCCTCAAACCTGTCCTTAGGTAATAAGATTAGTACTCTGTTGGGACTAAAATCCTTAAGGATACAAATTTGTTTCTTAGTGTGGTATCTAGTAATATTATATGCCTTGGCAGGTATTAAAATGCGACTGCCACTCTTGGAATAGGAAACACAGATCTCATACCTCTCTGTGTCTGCAAGGTTAGGAAGTTCAAAGATTTTCGCAGAAAATCAATCTTGAAAAAGTCAAAAGTAGCTACTCCTCATTTTTATTCTTCAATGATGGCATCATTGAAGCAAAGTAACAAGTAATCCGAGCTTAGAATACACTGATAAATAAATCTTTCTGTAAGCCATTCAACCATATATCAAATTTTTTCCTTTTAATATCCTTAATTTTTAATACTTTCAAAAGAAATACACACCAAGAAGTTTCACTTTAAGCATACTTAACCACAATTAAACACCTTCTGAGACAGCGTGGGTGGAATTCAACATACAAGGAATAAAAGTCAAGAATGGCTTGGTTTTTGTTTTTTCTATTATCTTTCAACAAGACATCTCTGAATTCTGAGGACACTATAGGTATTCTGAGACATTACAATTCTAGGAAAATAAAGAAAAATAATTCTTAGTAAGCCTGTTTCATTACAATTTCCTAATCACATTCTAATATTCCCCTTTATTTTATATTACATCTTCATGAATAATTACTAAAAAATTATACATATTATTATTTTAAGAAAATATCTAAATTTTACATATCCCAAGTCTGTTTTCATGAAGAATATTTATAGTCAAGATTCCAAAATAATGTAAAATAAAAATTTCAATCTTTTGAAAATCACTGTGATTTTAATGTAAAAGCCACTCTTGGGGCTTTCTGAGTAATTTAGATGAAAATACTATTGTGGTTTGTGAAACTTTACTTAAAAAAATTTTTTTTCTTTTGAAACTATTCTTAATTTACTCTAAAATGTTTTACACATTTCCCTTTACTGTTGGATATAACCTGTGGACTGCTTTTACCTCGTATGGAGGGCTTCTGGCCCTAACTATGAATATTAGTGGTGTCTGTGCTGCAGAGACCCAGAGCTACACTCTAGGCTTCAGCATCAGAGATCTTACCTGCTTACTGCTCTCAGAAGTCACTTATCCTCTTTCACATCTGTAAAATGGTGTTAGTAGTACACATGTAGAGCAATAGGGAGGATTATGTGAGATTCTCTTCTTTCTAGTAGTAACTGGTTTATAGATGGTACTTTGTAAACTTTAGTACCCTAATTCATAGTAGATGGAAATGGAAATACAAATGTCGGACATTTTGATTTAGAGCCGAATACATTCTGACTATTGTTGTGGCATTAAAAATCATTGGTGGTTTGCTTGTTCACTTTTTATTTTATAAAATGAATGAAACCCTGTAATCTTTAAGGTAGTATGATACAGCTATCAGCCTTGGCCGAAAATATATATGACTTAATCAACTGCCATTGCAGATAAGAAGTCCCTGCCTCCTAGAGTTAAAGACTCAAATATACATAACAATTCAAAGACCTTAGCACACACTAAGCACTCAGTAAAATTAGTGATTTTGTTAATATAAAAATGCAATTCTTACAGAGGTTAAGTACTCTGAATTTTGGATGGAAGTCATAGCTATGAAATGCTTTGTGAGTATTCCAACTTTAAATGCTTGTAATTTACAATTAAGATTGCTAAATTTTGAAAATATATTTATACAAATGAGTACTTCTTTGGGATGTTTAAAATGTGGTCTTTAAATAAAATAGGAAAATCACCAAATAGGAGCTAGGAGATATGTGTTTTTAGAAAATGGTACTTGTGAGAAATGATTATCAGTATAACTCTTATCAAATTTATACAGATTTTCTGTGTATATTGCCTTTAGAAGTCTCAGATTCTAGAAAGAATGCCAGTCCTTCTTTCTGTGCCCTTGCGGTATACTATATAAATGGGTAAATATTGTGTTGATCTAGCAATATATATATAGGTTTCTTTCAGTCTACCTGTTCTAGGTAAATATTTTCCCTCTCTAACTAGGTTATGTGTCCAGCTGCCACACACTGATGTTGACAATACTGGTTTTCTGGCTTGCATTCATTCTGATTGATTGCTACTAATATAGTACAGTAGTTAAATATTTTGAGTATTACTTAGAACTATTTATATCTGCATTCCCATTTTCTCCTTAAGAGTAACATAATCTTTTTATGCTTCTTTTCTTTGTCTTTCCCTACAGAAAGACTGAAATCATTATAGTGAGGTAGTTTCTACCAGTTGTCAAAATTTCTGTACAACCAGTGTTTGCTGGGTTGTAGCTTACATTATCACACTTATAAACCTCAATATGTTATACAGGGCATTGCATCTCACTACTGAAATGTATTGTTGGGTATTTCCATCATTGTTCATCCATACAGAATTCATAATAGTGTCCATTCTTCTCCATGACTGTTTGAAGACACCCTCCATTCCTGAACTTCCTTGGGTAAAAAGATATCCTAGAGAGTTCTGATTACTAAATTGCAGTGGTGGATGTCTTTATAGATATGACATTTGAAAGAGATACACATTCATGAAGAGCACTTAAGTCACCTAAGTCAACTAACACCCTCACCTGTGATTTGACATCATCAAATGCCCAAGTTGCCAAGAATGTCACCCATGTCTGTTTTACCTGACGTGCTATGCTACTGAACAGTGCTTGTCTTCTATTAATTAAGAATACTAGGCATGCCAAATTAAGCATTTTTCTTTGAAACAAATGAAGGACCTAAAGAGTTTCACAAATATTACAGGAACATGCTTTTGTCTGATGTTAGACCTCTGACTCTGGTTTTTGTCTATTATTGTTATGGTTATCTGAGAGTCTTAGACTTCTTGGTAACTCAGAAGACTACCATCTTAATCTGCAGTTCAGAATACGAAGTTCATGCAGTTAAGTTACAAATCCAGGGATGGATAATAAGTCTCAACTTTTAGCCCTGTGGCATCCGATCCCGTCAGATCTCAGAAGCTAAGCAGGGTCAGTCCTGGTTAGTACCTGGATGGGAGACCGCCTGGGAACACCAGAAGCTGTAGGCTTGGGAGAAGGACCTGGCAACCCCCTCCCAAAAATCAATCTGCCATTGAAAACCCTATGCACAGCAGAGAAGCCTGACAATAGTTTTTCCCCTGCTCTACAGAGGGTCGCTATCAGTCGGATACCGACTTGACAGCACCTAACAACAACAACAACAACAATCAGTAGGGATTTGGGCTGATTGGAGCCCATAGATTTGACATTCTTTGATTAGATCAAGGTCACATAGCTAGTTTGTGGCAGATCCTGGACTAGTTTTTTTTATTTCTAATCTCATTTTTATTTCTGCTAGTCATTTCATTATAATCCTCATGGACACCTTCATATTGAGTGAATTTTATAACCTTATAATATATTATGTGGGGCTGGGATTTAGCTCAGTTGGTAGAGCACTGCGCTGCAGTCTCTGAGGTCCTGAGTTCAATTCCCAGCACCGCAAAAATGGGAGAAGGACCTGGCAACCCACTCCCAAGGCAATCCCGAAGCAGTCAGCCATTGAAAACCCTATGAGGGTTGCTATGAGTCGGATACCGACTTGACAGCACCTAACAACAACAACAACAACAACATAATACATTATGTAGACATGAAAAATTAGCACTTTGACTTTTTTTTGTATGTAAAGAAAGTGAAAATTATCTTGTTAAAATAACATGCTTATTCAATTTTGAAAACACAGAAAAGATATGTGAAGGAGAAATGTAGCTTCATATGCTTATCTTTTGAGTATGATCCTTCATTATTGGACTCTTTTTTACAAAATATCCCATTAACTTTCTTAAAGGATATATTTAAACAGGGATGAAATCATTGAGAAATTATCTTGAATTATTTATAGGTAATTGCCATGCATATATCAATATGTGTGAAATAGAAACGCATTTATCGATAGGTAAGAGTAATTGCTTGTATCATGATGTTAGGAATAATATATTTCATCCAGTTTTTAAGCCAAGAGGGTATAATTTGTGAATTTCCCTGGCCAACATTGTTGACACACAGTAAATATCTAACAATGATGATAACTCTTTCCCTATACAGCATTCACTTTGAGTAGAAAAATTTACTGCTCTGCTAATGTGGTACAAGTTCTGAAGTATGTTAAAATGTTAAGTGAATTTTGTGCCATATTATTAGCATTTTTTATAGGAACTAGTCCCTCCCCCCCCCACTGCGCCATCTTTTCTATGACATACTCTTATTTTTTTTTTTTTTACCTTACTCCCTTAATAACCAGTGTTACCCAAGTTCTAATCTCCATTGAAACCCAGGGTATAGAGATGGTCTATAGCCATTTTGTTTACTTCTGTATTCCATCATTTCTTTAGAATCTGAAAAATTCAGAAATGACCAAATTTAATGACAATTTGTGAACTTTTCTAAGTGCCTCAGTGTTTGAGTCCCACTCTGTGCCCAGCAATATTGATTATTTGAAGATACACAATAATTTCTCTTTTAACAAAGGCAATATAAAATATTATTGGAACCAGGCATGGTGATGCATGCCTGTATCCCAGCAGTTGGGGATTTGAGGCAGGAGGATCACAAGTTCCAGACCAGTCTGGGCTACATAGTGAGTTCAAGTGAGGTGCTGTCTAAAAAAAAATTATATTTTATATGTATTAAATATATATATTATATATGGGCTGGGGTTTGGCTCAGTTGGTAGAATGCTGCTGTGCATTCTCTGAGACTCTAGATTGGTCCCCAGCACTGCACAATGGAAGAAGGACATGGCAATCCATTCCAAAAGCAATCCTGAAACAATCAGCCACTGAAAACCCTATATAGAGTCAACATGAATTAGACCCAACTCGACAGTACCTAACAACAACAACAACAACATATGTTGTTACACATACATGTATATTATTGGAACTATTATCCTCTTAATGCCAACTCAGCATTAGCCATACCCACATTTTCAACAAGGCTGAGCTGGTCCAATATAGTTTCAGGAGAGCTTACCTGTCCCCTTCCTCCCTTTCTTTGATTCTTGTATGCTGTTCTTTATTCTATAATTGTATATCTGTCTTCCCTGAACTAGTTGCAGTAGCAAGTCCCAGGAAACTCATTCCCATGAAAGTTTTATAAAACCCATAACGTGCACATGACCAACACCAGACAAAATGGGGGTGCAGAACAACTAAGCACGGAGAATAGCTGTTGAGTCAGGTGGTCCTGATTTTGAATCTTTTCTTTGAAATACTGTACCATTTCAAACAAGTTAAAACTAGGAATATTTGACTTCACTTAGGCCAATGTTTCTTCACCTGTAAAATGGCAGTAGTACTGTTTCAACTGTATTACTAGAAAGATCCAAAGAGAAAATGTATTTTAAAAATTGAACAATTTATTTGGCATTTAGTCAATGCATGAAAATTTCATTTAATATGCCAACAAAACTAGCAATGCATTGGATAACTGAAAAGTGAGTGAAAATGGTTAAATGTAGCTGAGGACTCTAAGAACAAATTTTGTGGTTATCATATCTTTGTTAGGAATCCTTCCTTTTAGCTTCTGTTTGTTGGGGGAAATTTAGAGGCTGTGTATGATATGATTGTTTTGGTGCCTACAGCTTTGCTTTATATAAATATTTTTGTTTGGCTTTTGTGGTGCTATAAACAGATTTATCATAAATTGAGTATTTATTAATTGAAAATTTCTGCCCTCAAGGACCTCTCTTTTAGAGACAATATGAATATATGTAAAACAGTTAAAGTACAGATTTTTTTCTATCTATCTTTCCTTTTTTTGTGTGGTATTCAGGTTGAACTCAGGGCCTCATACATACTAGACAAGTGTTCTACCGCTGTGCTGCACCCCTAGCCCTGCTTTTTTATTACTTTCTATCTTGAGACAAGGTCTCACAAGGTTGCACAGGCTGCCTCTGGCCTTGAACTCTCAATCCTCCTGGCTTAGTTTCCCAAGTCATTGGGATTACAGATGTGCACCACTGCACTCTTCTTAAGTACAGAATTTGTTAATGAAGGTCATCTGGGCTATAACAGAAACAGAAAGAATGCATTTTGGGAATCAAATTCCATATGAATGACAATTCCACTTTTCCAATGTGGCCTTCGGATGCAATGGTATAAATGTATATTTAACATAAGGACTCAGGAAGCATAATCCTGCAACAGCTGGTGGAAAAAATAATAATTGTGGCAGGTTTCGTTTCTAAGTTTTTAATTTCCTAAAAGTTGATATTCCTCAAAAGTATTTAGTGCATTGGCAGAAATACTTCAAAGACAGCTAGAAACTAGGTTTCATCCCATTCCAGTTACTGGATCCCACGATTACCAAAATGAATGATGTTGAATTCTCTGTGTACCCTCGGGCCCACATTTTCTGAGAATAGATCCTACATTGAGCTATTCATTATTTTTCATTAAGATATTATAGTGTAATGGCAAAGACAGAAACTTTTTTTATGTATTTGTGGTAACAGAATGATAGGCCATTAGAATTTTCTACTTGTTTTAGTAATCTTGATTTCATATAGAGGAAAATTAAAGACATATATAATTAATCTCTCACCTTTTAAATTTTTAATTGACGATGGATTTAAAATATATTCTTAATCTTGCATTAATAGTCAACCAAATGAAAGGTTGTATGACTATATTGAAGGTTCCTGAGCTTAATTCCAAGTTACTGATACACTAAGTATGATTTAGTTTATTTTCTTTTGTGATGCTTTTTACAAAAGAGAAAATATAACCTTTTTTTCATTTTTTGTGATTTTCAAACATTTAGAAAACTTGAACTTGAATACTGAAGACAACAGGATTTGTTACAGTGTTGTAGTTTCTAGGTAGTTCCCATATATATATGATGTCAAAGTTATGTGCATATTAGTTTAATAAATATTTATTGATGCCTGTGTTAGTTTTCTTGGTGTTGTGACAAAATGCCTGATAGAAACAACCGAAGGAAGGAAGGGTTTATTTGTCTCACAGTTTCAGAGGCTTTAGTCCATCATGGTGGAGAAAATAGGGCAGAACAGCTTACCTCATGTTGGGCAGGAAGCAGAGTGAGAAAGTAAGCAGCCAGGGATAATATATCCCCAAGGATCCTCCCCCAGTGACCTACTTCCTCCAGGTAGGCTCCACCTCCTAAAGTTTTACAGCCTCCCAAAGTTGTGCCACTAGCTGGGGGACCAAGTATTCAAAACATGAGCATGAGCCTGTGGGGGACATTTCATATTCAATCTGTAACATTACAGTTCTGTGTGCCAGGCACTGTGCTAGGTACTGACAGTACAGTAGTCAATGATACATGAAGATCACTGCACTCAGAGTTAACAATCAGAAATTAAACAAATCACTGTTGCAATGGGACTGAATACTTTGGAGCAATAGATGGGGATTAGTGATAACAGGGTAACACTTAAATTATGAGGTTAAGGAAGATGCACGGAGAAGGTGACAGTTGGGCAAAAACTTGAAGGGAAGCAAGAGAGGAAACCATTTGGATACATGGGGGGGAATATTCTAGGCAGAGCAAGCAGCAGGTTCAAAGACCTTGTAATGAGAGCCTGCCTGTATGAAGAAGAGTAGGAGGTCATTGTGCCTCGAGGACAATGGGCAAGAGGAAAAGAGGAGAAAATAAAGACCCCTGAAGTGGGGCAGGGCTGGAGAGGCTGGCTCTATAGGGCCTTGGATGTTAGGGTAAGGACTTGGGCTTTTATTCTGCGTGAGAGGAGAAGCTACTGAGGAATGGTAAACAAAGGAATGTTCTGAACCACTTTACCTTTTTAAAGCCTTACTATGATTGCTGTGTGTTGAAAATGGATTATAAGGTGACAAGGGCAAAAACAAGGAGATGAGTTAGCAGGCAATTACAATACAATACAATAACCCGGGCAAGCAAAGATGGTATCTGTCTACTTAACTGCATGTTTAAGGCTGCACATATTGTACATGGAGAATAAATGCAAAAAGACATATTTATTTGTTTTTCAGTCTCTGAATCTTTTTCCCCAATGGCTCAAAGTATACATGGAATAGAAAGAGAAAAATAAATTATATGCTTTACATCTTTTAGCCATTACTGGAAATAGTATTAACAATATGAATCTTTCATGTATATGGCAGTTTTCAAATCATTTTTATATAAGTATATGTATGTTGCCTCACCTGTCCCTCACAATACTCTTAAGTTAGATGGAAGATAGCTTTGATGTTTACAATATATACCTTAATCACCTAGCTGGGACCTTCTCTTTTGAGGATTGTGCATATGGATTGCCAATATATATAAACAATATATATAAGAGAGAACAATTGTTTCTTCTTTATCTTTCCTTTATATGCATAAGATTGTGAATGTATATAAACCAAATAATAACCAATAAACATCTATCTATGGAAGATGAGATCCAAGTGCATTTAAAGGAATTTCCTTAGCTGCTGACTCATTAGAGAGTTTATTTATCATTGATGGTGGCTAGGTTGTCTCCCTGAATAAACTTGATTGTTACTGGAATTGAATCAGTATAGATTGTTCAGAAGTTATTCTTTATAAATGAGAATGTCCATAATTTTCTCATTTCAAGTTCAACTTTTCTTTTTGTTTGTTGTTATTAGATGCCGTCAAGTCAGTGTCCGACTCACAGCAACCCTACATATAAGAGGTGAAACACTACTGTCAGTGCTTCTCTGCTATTCATAGGGTTTCCAATGGCAGATTGATTTTTGGGAGTGGGTTGCTGAGTCCTTCTCCCAAGCACACAATATCTGGTATTCCCACGCGGTCTCCCATCCAAGTCCTAAACAGACCCAACCCTTCTTAGCTTCCAAGATCTGATGGGATCAGATGCCACAGTGCTATGGCTGCAGGCTTTTCTTTCTGTAAGATTCACATATCTAAAGATGAAATAGAAACAAGTATTCTAAAACTGAAAGAACCCTCCCCAAATGTGGATGAAATTAAAATATTAAAATATATTTAATTTGTACGAAGCAGTAATACTAGTTACAGTATTGCTGTGT
Source organism: Pedetes capensis (assembly GCA_007922755.1). Taxonomy (NCBI): domain Eukaryota; kingdom Metazoa; phylum Chordata; class Mammalia; order Rodentia; family Pedetidae; genus Pedetes; species Pedetes capensis. Next base: position 29,178 of record VMDO01002267.1, read on the forward strand.
ATATATGTCAAAGTATTTCAGGCAAAGATAGTTTCACATCTGAGATTCAAATGATGAGGCTTATGACATTATACCTGTAACCTAAAATATACATTGCATACAATTAAAATATTCAAATTATGTCAAAGAAAATAGCATAAGTAACTTTTCTGAATGATTTAATTTGAATTTAAAATATACTTAAAGTGTTTCAGAATGATGATAAAAGATTGGAGAAATTGCTATGTGTTATAGTAGTTGAGAAAGCAGGGTGTGTATTTTATATTCAGAAATATGTAAAAGCTGTTACAAAATTTGAATTAAAATAAAACCTGAATGAGAAAATATACATTTCTCATCAAGGAGAATAATATATCATTCAAATTGCATTCTTGAATTGCCATTTGTCTAGGACATTGAATTTTTGAACATAACAGCATTAAAATTCAAAAAATGCAGATTAATATAGTGATGTTTGTGAATAAATGTAAGTGCTTAAGATAGAAATTTGAACTTGTGGTTCACATAATAGTAATCCATTTCTTTCTTACAAATATGATTATTGAAAATATCAATATTTTATGTCAAAAAGATGACTTATTTAAACAAGTTTCAATTATACTACTTGCTGCTAAAGATGTCTCTTTTCACTCTTTAGTTGAAATGGTAATAAGGGTAAAATGCAATCAATGTTCTGGTTATCAATATGACAAGCTTTTGCAATATGTGGACTTTGTGGTAGGTATAGTCTTTCTGAAATGCTCCTTTTGAATGCTTTGGTTGGAAATGTTTCTGTGTCAGCTAAGGGACTGGTTACTTTGGGTGACATCTGACATGGGGGTTTATTGTTCTTTAGTCCGGTCCTTTTTAAATGTGGAACATTTTGACATCTTCCTTTTTCCCTTTCTCCTTTTCATTTCTTTTGTCTTTGGGAGAAGGAGGTAGCAATCCACTCCCGAGGCAATCCTGAAACAAATAGCCATTGAAAACGCTATGAGGGTCCCTAGGAGTCTGACCAGATTGGGCGGCACCTAACAAAAATAACTTTATGCTAATTATTATTCTAGGGGCTGTAAATACGCTCCTTGCTCTCTTGAAATTTACCATTCTGTGGGGAAAGTGGACCATAAACAACTTAAACAAAAGAAAATATTCACTATGCATGCACTAACAAACTAGTCCTTTTTTTTTCTGTGTCCCTTTTTTCTGAGTCCCTTTTTTTCTGTGATAGGATTGAACCCAAAGCTTCAAGCATGCTAGGCAAGCACTTTACCAATTCATATAGTTTTAAAGAGAGAGAGCAGTGCAAAGGTATATGTGTAGGGAGATGAAAGAAGGCTGCTTACCTCACAAGGAAGCTGAAACCTGAATGATGAGAGAGAACAACACTTCTTTCTCCTTCCTCTTAGGCTTCACTGTAGCCCATGGATCCATGACAGCCTGGTTGAATTCAGAGCTTTCCATCTACCTAGAGTTAAAGTGATGGCACGTTATACCTCCTCACTCTCTTCTGGGAATGTGCCAAAGATACTGAGACAGTCATTCCTTAATAATACCTTCACATGCTTCCTTCTTATGGACCTATTAATTATTGTGTGTTTTAGAAGGCTTTCATGATCCTTATGCTAACCCCCTGCTTCTCAGCATCACAGAAAATGTTATATCTGTTGCAAATATAAACCTTCTCACATTGTTTTGCAATATTTTTTTTTCTGTCCTTTTCCAAAATGTGACACTTCAACTGCCCACAGTAAGTGCCAGGTAAGCATAATTTCTGTTCATCTTTGTTTTTTCCAGAAATTAACAGTGTCTGAAGCCAATTAATTTCAATAATTGTTATATATGTAAACCAAATTAGTCAGTTTAATCTCATAATGCTTGCTCTTATGAAAATTTTAACTTACAAATATATTTTTATCCTATTACCTAAATGGTTAAATAAAAATAGAATATGCAATATAAGGGATTAATTTAGTTAGCAACCAATTCTTGTCAATGAAATGAAATATAAAAGGTACATTAATAACTAGTTTCCTCTTTTTCATTATTTATATTTTTCTCAACCCAAGACAGGAAGATACTGAACCACACTTAGAATTAATCAGGATAAGCATTAGAGACATGTAGAAAAACAATATAATTATGTATGCACTTTTAGACTGCAAAGTGAAATTAGATGAGTCATTTCAAGATCTGTATGATTCATTATAATGCAATCAATTATGTGGCTCACCATAAATTATAATGTAACACTGAAACAAACACCACGGCCTTAAAAATTATTTTATGTAGATAACACCATACATTAATAGAAATCGGTATAGATATTTATAATTTTTTACATAAGAATTTAAACATCATTTAAAAAATGTTTGAAAAGAAAATTACATTTTGAATATTTGGTTGCACATACTTGTATTTGTCTGCCTACCTCTAAGATGGAATAGAATTTGTTCATAGTGAGCTCATTCTTACAGTTTTGAGTCCCTTTTTTTCTGTGATAGGATTGAACCCAAAGCTTCAAGCATGCTAGGCAAGCACTTTACCAATTCATATAGTTTTAAAACTGCTTGCCACCATTTCCATTTATTAATTTTTTAAAAAGTAAAGAAATATCAGTAATGTGCAGATGAGGGGTTATTGCCTCAAATACTATGGGCATTCCCCATTATTTTTGGAAGTCTTTAAAATCTATATATGGTTTCTTTTTTTTTTTTAACCTTTATTGTTAAGTGTTGGTGGGGCACAGAGTAATATAGCATTTGCTTTTTCCATTGTGCAACATATTATATCACTTTTGGTTTCACTTTCATCAACTTATGAAGTTTATTGAACCTTTTGACTAATATGTGGTAAAACTCATATGCATATTTGGGTCATATTCCCCTATTTTTGCCCTGTACTCATGAAATTATATCATTTACATTGAGATTATCCTCTCCCCCTTTATCCCTTTTCATTGTTTCTCCTCCCTGTCCCACCTTCTACAACCTTTTCTCCCCTTTGCTAGTTCCCTCCCTCTTTCTTTCTACTCTTTATATTTTCCTTTCTTCACTGAGTTTAATTGTGCATTTTACATATCTACTTATGTAAAGGGTTTTTCTTCCTTTAAGTAAGATTCAAGCCCCGTGTCTGAGTGAGAACATATGGTATTTCTCTTTTCGGGCCTATGCTCCTTTACTTAAGATGATGTTCTCCAGTTCTATCCATTTTGCTGCAAATGACATTATTTCATTCGTTTTTGTTGCTGAGTAATATTCCATTGTGTATATGTACCATAATTTTTTTTATCTATTCTGTTGATGGGCATCTTGGTTAATTCCATATCCTTGCTATTGTGAAGAGTACTGCATTAAATATGGAGATACAGATGTCTCTGTGGTATGATAACTTATATCAGTCTCAAAGAATGGCCATTATATTTTTTGGATGTGGATTACTTCAAAAAAGGAAACAACACAGATGCCTCTGTGTTGTATGTTTGTGTGTATATTTTTAAAAATAGCCATATTTAAAGACCACTTTATTATTCTTTCTAAAATACCAATTGTCTATAGCCATACTACTGTGGCATCCAGTCTTTGTCAGATCTTGGGAGCTAAGCAGGGTTGGCCGGGTTAGTCCTTGGATCGGAGACTGCCTGGGTATACCAGGTACTGTTGGCTTGGGGGAAGAATCTGGCAGCCTCCTCCCAAAACAATATGAAAGCCCTATAACAGAGAAGTACTAACATAGTGCCAGACATAGCACAGTATTGAAGAGTGTTTTGTTCTGTTGTATATTGGGTTGCTATGAGTTGGACCCAACTCGGCACCTAACAACAACAGCAGCAACAAAATATGAATTACTAGACAGTAAAAGATAAAATCACTGGCATGTACTACAAAGAGAGGAAGAAAAGATATGAATACTATTTAATAACTTCTTAACTTCTGTTTTTTCTTCATGTGTGTCAGTCAGACATTTAAACTCCCACGACTTTAGTCGAATGATTACCATCATAGTAAAAAAAAAAAGGTTGTACTCTTAAGGTAGATGCCTTTTTTGTTTGTTTTAGTTCTGACTATACTGTGAGTGGCCTGCACCCGTAACTCTGTGGCATCTAATCCCATCATATCTTGGAAGCTAAGCAGGGTCAAGCCTGGTTAGTACTTGGATGGGAGATTGCCTGGGAACACCAGGTGATGTAGGCTTGGGAGACAGACCAGGCAACCCACTCCTAAAAATCAATCTGCCATTGAAAATCCTATGAACAGCAGAGAAGCAATGTGTGACAATAGTGTTTTGCCTGTTGTACATAGGGTCGCTATGAGTTGGATACCAACTCGACGGTACCTAACAACAATAACATACTGCGAATTCAATGCAATTAGTTGTTTCATAATGAATTTTTGTCCATGATGAATACACAGAAATAACAAGGAAACAGTAAAGGAAGATCAGAGCAACTTCTGCTTCATATTCTAATCTATTAGTGACACATATATATATCATGAATCTCCTTAATTCTTGATTAAATTTTTTGATTAAGATGAAAGAGTTTCTGGTTTTTCTCCTTTAAATATTCTTTAATATGGAGACTTGACAGTGATGGATTGACTAATATGTAATAAATACAGAATCAGAGATCTGGAAATAATTCTTGAAATATCACCTTCAGTTCCCTGAATCTTGGAACAGGTGCACCTAAGCATTTAAATGTCTAAAGATTTTTTCCACCAGTAATAGGGGGTTGAACCCAGGGCTTCATATATACTAGGAAAGTGCTCAATCCCTGAACTGTACCCCAACCCCTTCTTTATTTTTTATTTTGAGACAGGGTCTCACTATTGCACAAGCTGCATCTGGCCTCTAACCTACAAATCTGCCTCAGCTTCCATGTCACTGGAATTACAAGAGCGTCATGGTGCCTAAAGATCTTTAAAGAGAATTTCATTGCTTTTTATTGTGAGATATATCATATATGCAGATGGATATGTAGAAATTAGTCAGTTTAGAGAATAGCTAAAAACTCCTATGGAACAACTATGAAAGTTAAAAAATAGAGTACCCCAGAAGTCCTCTACATGTAAAATTTCACTTGCTTTCTATCAATCAGTTCCACTTATTCTCAAAGTTTATACTCAAGGATTCTATATGAATCATTGTTTCCTTTCTCCAAATTTTCAAGGAGTTTATTATTGGGAATACTTCAACTCTATAGAAATCCTCTCTGGGTTAGAGGTATTTCTATTCCTGGCACTTTGAAATGCAGTTAGTGACTGAAAGTAAAAGCTTATCAGTCAGAAAACTGTTCCAATTGCATTTGGTGAGTCAGGTATGAGGAGCATCCTTTGTTCTGTCTTTAAATTGCACAGGTTTCAGATGAATGGTTATAGAGGAGTGAGTGGATGAAGTTCAGAAGGGATCTTCAGATTGGCACTGATTAAATCCATCTTTCATGGTGATATAACAAATCTAGTAGCACTACAGACAGTTGTAAAAGTAGCAGTGTAGACTGCAGCTACTAGAATACAATTCTCAACAAGTCATTAGATAAATGATTTAACTGTACTATAATTTGGATTTTCAGAAAGCAATTCCTACTACTATTCCTAAATAGACACTACATCTTTAAATGTACGCTCTAGAGCTTTGCTCATAAGACATGTGTTACTTTTCTTCATTTAGACAGGCATTGCATTATATCTAAACATATTTCTTATGCTGCTTTCTTAAACTGGGTTTATTTTTTATTTTGTTTTATTGTATTTTGAATTATTAATCACTAAGAAGATACTGTGGGCTGGGATTTAGCTCAGTGGGTAGAGCGCTGCGCTGCAGTCTCTGAGGTCCCAAGTTCAATTCCCAGCACTGCAAAAATGGGAGAAGGACCTGGCAATCCACTCCCAAGGCAATCCCGAAACAGTCAGCCATTGAAAACCCCATGAGGGTCGCTATGAGTCGGATACCGACTCGATGGCACCTAACAACAACAACAAGAAGATACTGTAGTGTTATTAAAGGAATTATAAACATCATTAAATTGGCACTGTGATGAAGAAGCATATGGGTGCTGGCTTCTGCAGTTACATTCCACTCCTCCGTCCCCCCAGAGAGAGCTGTTGGCAAAATATAATAGTCTATGATCAGATTACTGGGGAAAAAAACCAAAAATAAAACAGAAAGGGCAAGCAAGTTAACTATACACAAGTCTATATTTTTTTTTTCTAAAATTAGGAGGGGAAATCCTGTAATCTTTAAACGTGTCACATTTATTATAGTTAAAGAATATAATATATCCTTCTCTTATCACATTTAATATAATATTATATCTCCCCTATTTCATTATTTTCATTTTCATTTTCCCTTGTTGCTCACCCTCCTGCTTTAGAGCAGATCAGCTAAATAATCATTGCACCAAGACAAACTTTCTATGAACCAGAGATGAAACAATTCACAAAGAGAGATGTTTAGGCATTCCAAGACACACCAAGTATTAAATATGGTGTGAGACAGCACAGGTCTTCTTTATCGTAACCTATAAAGCATAGATGGTAGTATAAAGACTATCACTATACAAAATATTTCCAGTCAGTAGCTTTGGATGATATCAATCTCCAAGGTTTGCACTGTACTTTATTACTCTATGTTTTGCCTCCTCCTTTTTGTATTTTGAAAAGAAAATCAAGGGATTCACTGTAGTATATATTTGTTTTGAAACATCTTGTTTGACTTCAGCAACATCTCTGAGTGGAGTCCCAGCATTCTCATTAGAGTATATTCTTTAGGATGTTAAAGTATCATGTGTTTTATTATCCCTAGTTGGGGTGAAGAACAAGAACTAATCAATACTCTGTCCTAGATCACTCCCTGGGTATCTTATAACCCAACAATTTTTTCTTGTTTCTCTTTTACTTTTCCTGGTTGAGATCTTTACTAGTTGAGATCTCTCATATCCTATGCACAATCCATTAGGAAATCCTGTGGGCTCTACCTTTAAAATATATCCAGAATCCAAATATTCTCGTTATCTGAACTGCTACCATGCTAGGCCAAATCACAGGGAAGAAACAATAATATAATGTAATTTCCTTGCTTATGTCCTTACCTCCCTTCCTCCTTAGTTCTTTCTCAGTAAAGAGGTCAAAGTGATCCTTTTAAACTGGAGTCCCTAATCCCCAGGCCATGGATCAGTACCAGTAGGGGGCCTGTTAGGAACTGGGCCACAAAGCAGGAGGTGAGCAGAGGGCAAAGAAGTGAAGCTTCATCTGTATTTATGGCTGCTCCCCATTGCTTGTATTGCCACCTGAGCTCTGCCTCCTGTCAGGTCAGTGGCAGCATTTGATTGTCTTCCACAAAACTGGTCCCTGGTGACAAAAAGATTGAAGACCAGTGCTTTAAAACATGAAGCCAGTGATGTCATTCCTTCTCTCAGACTCTTCATTGCACCCCATGTGCAAGCCGAAGTTCTTGCAGTGTCCTACAAGGCTTTCCAGATCATTCTCCATTACCCACCTTTGTTCAAACACAATCTGCTTCTTGTAGCTCCTTCACCCCAGCTCTTTCATCTGATCGAGTACACTCATACATATCTACTATGCCCACTTCCCGACTATTTATGAATCTTGTTAAAATGTCACCTGTGAAGTCCTGCAGTTTACTCCACACTTCACCCCAACCATCCCATTCTCTGTTACTCTGCTTTACTTTTTCTTTTTTCCGTGTTAATTATCGCTAATATATATTACTAACTTGTTATGGACTGATTTATTGCTCATTCTCCTGCTTTAATGTAAACTGCAGGAAGTCTAGGATCTTTTATTTCACTCAGTGATATATTTTAGGCCCGTTGACTAAATAAAAAATGTATAAAATAAATGTTGGTGCACCCCTCACTATTTATCATTACTTTCTCTCTTCCAGAGGCTTATAGCCACATTTATCTGTAGGTAGAAAAAAAATGCCCAGGGCAGCATCAGCTTTCTTAAATATATCATTCTAAACCAGATAGTAAGGCCCTGGGATTTAGCTCAGTTAGTAGAGCACCACTCTGCAGTCTCTGAGGTCCTGAGTTCGATTCCCAGCACCCCAAAAATGGAGAAGGACATGGTAACCCACTCCTAAGGCAATCCTGAAAAACAATCTGCCATTGAAAACCCTAAGGGATGCTCTGAGTCGGACATGACTCGACGGCACCTAACAACAACAAAATGGATAGTAAAACTAAAGATTAAAAAAGAAAGTAAATTCCAAATATAAATCTATTTTAGTTATTTTTAAATGATTCCTATTGTTGTTAGGTGCCATCGATTCAGGTCTGACTTATAGCAACCCTACAACAGTACAAAACAGTGCCCAATACTGTGCCATGCAGATGTTCTTTTTATGTTTGAACCCATTCTTGCAAGCACTGTGTTTCTTCTCATTTTCAATAGTGCCACGTCAGCAAAAGGAGGTTCCGGGAGCTTTAATTCATTTCTACCATTAAGGTTGACTCTACTTTGAGGAGGCAACTCTTCTCTATTCATTTATTGAATGCCTTCCAGCCTTGGGGATTCATTTTCTGGCACTGTATTTGACAGTGCTTTTCTACTATTCAAAGAGTCTTAAATGGCAAATTGTTTTGGGAGTGGGCTGCCAGGTCCTTCCTTCTCCCTAGTCCATTTTAGACTGGAAGCTCAGCTGAAACCTGTCCACTATGGTCCTACTAGTTTCTGAAATACTGGTATGGATTGTGACTAAATGTTAACAAAAATCCTTACCAGGGTCAGTATGCAACTTCACAATAAATGGAGAAAAGATTGAGGTTTTCCATGATTTTTCTTTACTTAATTCTACAATCAACACCCATAGAAGCATCAGTCAAAGAAATCAAAACATGCATTGCTTTAGGATAAGCTGTTGCAAAAGATCTCTTTAAAGTATTGAAAAGTAAAGATGTCACATTGAAGACGAAGGTGCACCTGACTCATGCCATGGTATTTTCAGCCGCATCACATGGTTGTGAAAGCTGGCCATTGAACAAGGGAGACAAGAGAAGAATTAATGCTTCAGAGTTATGGGGCTGGAGATCACTATTGAATATACCATAGACTGCCAGAAGAACCACCAGATCTGTCCTAGAAGAAGTGCAACCAGAGTGCTCCTTGGAAGCAAGGATGGGGAGACTGTGTCTTATGTATTTTGGACATGTAGTCAGGAGGGACCAATCTCTGAAGAAAGACATCATGTTTGGGAGAGTTACAGGTCAAAGAAAAAAAGGAAAACCCTCCACTAGATGGATTGACACAGTGTCTGCAACAATGGGCGTAAACACAAACAAGATCATGTGCCTGGCACAGCATCGTGGAGTGTTTCGTTCTGCTGTACTTAGGGTTGCTATGAGTCATACTCAAATGGAGGGTGCCTAACAACAACAACAACAACAACAATAACAACAACAACAGCTTCACCATCGCAGCAACATGTAAGCCCCCACAGCATGACAAGCTGACAGACATGGGGAGTTACATGATTATAAGACTCTTATTATGTATCTGTCAGAAACATCCTCAAATCCTTCATTATCTCTTTTGGTTCTAAAAAGAATTGCTAAATCAAGGCAGATATTTTCTATCTAGAGTTAATACCTTTAATTTCTGTGTGACTCTAAATAAATGTAAGACAGGATTAGATAAGAAAAATAGAGCATAATCTCTTCCTATGTTTAAAGATAAAATACAATAAAAGGAAGGTTCTTAAGGGAAAGATTAGCATTACATAATAACCATAAAATATGAAAAGAAGTGGTTAATAGCAATAGTTTAAAGACAAACAAATCAAGCCAGGTACTGTGTAGTATACCTGTAATCCCAGCAGCTCCGAAGGCTGAGACAGGAGGATTGCAGGTTTGAGTCTACAGGCAGTCTTCACAGTTTAATGAGGTCTTAAAAAAAAAAAAAAGAGGACAACAACTCCATATATCACAGTTTCACTGAAGTGTTAATATATTAGATTTTATGTGATCTTACATGATAATATTTGAAGACAAAAAATTCTAAGTAAAAGTTAGGAGGTCTTAGGTAAATTAATGAAACAATATAGATCAACAATAAATGTAGTAGAAGTTTGGGATGGATACTAGAATTGATAGATGAATTAATACCTAGATGGGAAATTTACCAAAAATTGCTGAACAATGAAGAGAAGACTTTTAATTCAGTTTTACCCATCAAACTAATCATAGTGTCATATGCTAAAAACCTGGAAGGAGCAGTAAATTTATTTGATTAGGGAATCAAAGTTTCAAATATTTGTGAAAGGTTGAAACAAAATGAATAAAAAATAATACAATAAAGCAACTGTATGATTAAAGCTGCCAGGCACAGTGGTACATGCCTATAATCCCAGTGATTTGGGAGGCAGAGGCAGGAGGATTGTAAATTTGAGGCCAGAGGCAGCCTATACAACGTAGTGAGGCCCTGTCTCAAAAATAAAAAAGTAGACAATGGGCTAGTGATTCGATTCAGTGGTAGAGTGCGTGTGTGAGGCCCTGGGCCCAACCCCCTAGTATTGCCAAAAAACAAACAAACAAGCAAACAATAAAACTGTGCAGCACAGAAACATCATTAGAATTCTGATAGCTGCCAGAAAAAAGAAAGCCTAATGTGAATGTGAACAGTTTTCGTGGACATTTGGTATGGATACCTTTCCTAGAATTTGTGTCTTTTTACTTATTTATTTATGTTTCATTTTCAAGAGCTACACTGTAAGAAAGATCTGGACAAATGTAAATTCTTTCTAGAGATACTGGCCAGGATGGGAAATGAAGGAACAAGGAAGAGGAATGCACTATATACAAAACACTATACTTCATACACATTGTATTACAGCTTATCTTCTCAACTCTGAAATTTTGTTTGATATCTCTACAGGTAATTTATTGTTTTTTCAGATGAAGTGTGATAGTAATAACTTCCTCAAAGTCATGCCACTGTCACCTAGTAAAACCACCACTGAAACTTACCTGTCTTGACTCCAAATCCATATTCTTACTCAGTATCTGCCACAAGCTCTAGAGACGATGTTTATAGTTGATTTAAATATTTTGAAATTGTCATATCAATGAGGGATGAACTTTTACTTTCTCAAAGATGCAAACAAACCAGGGCAGGCCTAATTAGTGGAGACTGTTGGTGGAAGGATTTTATGACTCAACATAAAGAACAAACTGGTCCTGCTCTCTGAGACTCAGATGGCTGCCTCAGGATAACGTGGCTTCTTTGTATAGTCTGGAGGATGATGAGTTCATAAGCTATTTCTTGTTCTATTCCTGAGAGTCTTCAGTTGAATTAGAACCCCCATGCCTGAAGACAATAAAGAAAGCCACATTGGAAGCATTATAATAAACAATTATTATTTATTTGTATTTGAGAGTAACACATTATAATAGTATAATTCCATATGTTGTTGTTGTTGTTGTTAGGTGCTGTCGAGTCGGTATCCGACTCATAGCAACCCTCATAGGGTTTTCAATGGCTGACTGTTTCGGAATTGCCTTGGGAGTGGATTGCCATGTCCTTCTCCCATTTTTGTGGCTGGGAATTGAACTCGGGACCTCAGAGACTGCAGCGCAGCGCTCTACCAACTGAGCTAAATCCCAGCCCATAATGCCATATAGACTACAACATTTTTTCAATATACTGTTGAACAGTTAAATATCCTCATAGGAAATCGTTGAACTAGATGTATGTCCTGTTTATAATTTAGGAAGCACATTCAGGGTATTTGTGGCTTTCCTGAAATATCTGGTAAATGATACGATTGGGAGTTTAACCAAACCCCTTTAAATTCACTGCCCTTCCTACTATATTGTCGTCGGCATTAGTAGTGATTGAGTTGGGTCTGACTCATACCGAACCCTGAATACAACAGAACGAAACACTTCTCAACACTCTGTCATGCTCAGCACTTTGTCAATGCTTTTCTGATAGTCATAGGGTTTTCAATGGTTGATTGTTTTGGGATTGTTTCAGGAGTGGGCTTCTACCTCCTTCTCCAATGTTTCTACTATATAGAAATTAATAAAGCTGTCAAAAGGGACACAGTGTTAGGAAGATATTTCAACCAAATGACCTCAAGAAAAAAATAAAAAACCTAAAAGGTCTATAATTAACCTAAAAGGTCTTTAAAGGGATTTTCTGTTAGACTTTTCATCACTCTGACAAATAGTTGAGAGACACAGTTTAAAGGAGGAAAAGTTTAGTTTGGCTCAAGGTTTCAGAGATTTCAGTTCATTGTTGGTGAGCATCATTGCTGTGTTTGTGGTGAGCAGAGCATTACAGCAGAGAAATCAGAGTAGAGGGTGTGATGGAGCAGAGCGGCTCATCTTATGTTGGTGAAGAAGCAAGGGACAGTGAGAAAAGCTAGGACAAGATATGGCTGCCAAGAACACTCTTCCAGTTATCTACTTCCTCCATAGGCCTAGCCTCCAAAGGATTCCACCACCTCCCAATAAGGCCAACAATTTCTGAATGCATCAGTGGATTAATCCATTAATTAGGCCAGAGACCTCATTAACTAATCACCAGTAAATGATTGGATCCATTATCTAGGGACCAAGCCTTCATACATGAGACTTTTAGGGGGATGCTTCATATCTAAACCATAATAGGGTTTAATCAGTAGTTACAACTTACTTACCTCAAATCCCTAAAGTCCTAAATACTTTGTAGGAAAATTCTATAAAACATTCAAAATGTAAATAATTCCAATCTTATATCAATTTACATAGAATCCAGAGATATATCTGCTTCTGAAGTCATAAGGTTTATATAATCTTGGATATCAAAACCATAGGAGTATAATAAGGGAACATTAAAGGCAGATCTCATTTGTAAAATTAGATGTAAAAATCCTGAATAAAAGTAATGAAAATAAAATCCAGCACATATTTAGAATATGTATCAAAGCCAAAGAAGTTTTATCCAATGTGTTAAAGAATGGTTTAGTATCAGAAAATATATTAAGAAAATACTTCACATTAGTACATTTAAAGAGAAGAAGCTCTTTATTCTCATAATGGCTTCATAAGAAGTATTTCTCAAACATTGAAAGACACCTAGGAATCTTGTTAAATGTTGTTTCTCATTCAGTCAGTCTTAGGTGGAGCCTGAGACTCTGCATTTTTAATAAGCTCCTAGGTGACACTAAAGCTGTAGTCCATGGACCAATATTGAGCACCCATTTGTGACTTTTAAATGGCTTGTGACAAACAGCATTTTGAATGTGGTTCTTAGCATGCTGTACTCTGTGAAGCATGCAGTGAGAGAGAAAGAAACCATTGTCAGGGTGGGAATTTATCTATGAGGAAAAGAGGGATATTCCTTATTTATATACATAAATACAACTGAAGTAAAGACAGTAGGCAGACTTTTTGAAGGTAGAAAAAGAAAAATTTAAGAATCAAGAGTATGGTGTTGAAGTGATGTGCCATTAGCTGCCAGAATAACAGCCGTTTGTTGTACATGTAATGTCCACTTTCTAGATTTATATGTAAGGGAAATTACTAATAAGGTAGATTGTTCTGTTTAGTGCCTAGATTATTGTCAAATCTGCCAGCTTCATTTCCATCGATTTAAATATTTGAGGATTTGATTCATCCTGTTATCAAACTAATTAAGATCAGAACATCCATTGCTTCCATTAATTTAGGGGTATGCATGCTTTCCCTTTTATTATTGAATAGCATGAGAAAGGGGTGCCAAAGTGTCTTAGGTCCCTACTTTCAACGTCATTCTTTAATTATTAATGCTTTTAGCAGACTTTATGAAAGGTGCCATGTTCCGGAAGTAACTAACACTTGATATAGCTTTATGCTGTGATGAGAAATTAATAAATGAAGATGAGAACTGGGGAAATGAAGTGTGAAATTGTGTGGTATTTCAAAGTGTGAGCTTCCTTTGTGAGGATATTTATCATGTACTAGCCCAGTTTTGGTGATGCATTTGCTCAGGGGTCAACAAGCCCTTAGACTGTAGTAGTTTCTTTTAAGACCTCAGGCCCAAAGGATAGAACACTGGATAACTATGCCACTGACCAAACTGAAAGACTTTTGTGTCTCATCAGGTGTTGTAGTGACTTGTTCTTAGGACTGAGCTAATACTCTTTTCCTTTTCATTCCTCTCTTAAAATAGGACCCAGGGGTGGAAATAATATTGATGCACACACAAGTTCTCTTGAGAAGCTCACTTTCCCACTCACCTCCTGTCTCTAGTCTTGCCCCAGCCTCCACTCTGGTCTTCACATCACTGCCAGAATGATCTTGTAAAACACAATCTGACCTTTGTCACCTACAGAAAAAAGACTCAGTACCTAGTCATGGAACATGAGACCCTTTGTGTATTGGCTCCTGCCCTCTCTCTGCTGATTTCCTGCTCCTTCCTTCTTCTAGTGTTCCTTGTGCTCTGGCTGTATTTAACTACTTGTACTTTTTAGGATTCAGCTAGCTCTCTCCTGCCCCAAGGTTAACCTATAGGCAATATCTTCTGTTTGAGATGCTTTTTCTCCGTTGCCAGCTTAGTACCTGGTCCTTGGCTCAGGTACCACTTCTTCTTTGAAGCTGCTTCAAGAAATGAAAACTCACCATAAAAATATTTATGTAAATGAAAGATCAGGCCAGGCAAGGTGGTCCTCTCCTGTAATCCCAGATAATGAGTGGGATAAGGAAGCAAGAGGATTCCAAGTTGAAGGCCAAAGGTGGCCTGTATAACTCACCAAGACCTTGTCTCAAAAAAATAAAAATAAAAAATGAGCTGGAGGTGCAGCCCAGTGGTAGAATACTTGCAAAGCATGTGTGAGGCCCTGGGTTCAACCCTCAACTACCTTGAAGAATTAATTAACTAATTAAAATAAAAACTAAAAATAAATAAATGAATGAGCAGGCCACTTCACCCAGGTTAAGGCAGGAAATACAGTGAGGAGTGTGTGGATGGAAGAGAATGGTCAAGAATCAAAGCTGCTCATACCTTCATGGTGTTACCTGAAATCTAGCTTTTTCTCTTGTGCTGTCTCTTTTGATTGTGAATTGATGTTCTGGTTTCTCTTATGTTACTGTAGGTTGCTTGTGGCTTTGCTTTATCTTGCCCTTATCAATTTGGCCCTGATTCTATATGGATTTTTAACTAACGTTTCCTTTTTCCAGTTCATATTCTCAGGGAGAGATATATTGGAAGGGCCCAAGTAATTCACAGGGCTGGTTAGCTAGGTTAGGGAATGAGGTTGTATCTTACATGGGTCACCCTTTTCAAGGCTAATAGTGTATGATTGGTTCTATCACTTGCAAGTAGATTATCCTTTGTTTTTTTCCCAAGACCCATATTTTGTTGAGTTACTAAGCATGTGTTTTTATATACCTGTCACTCAGAGGCTATAAGGTACTCAGATTTTAGGGACAATGTCTTGTTAAGAGATCTTTTCCAAATTTTGAGCTTGCTTTCTCTCTCAAGGTTTCTATACCAAGTAATAAGAACATCTTCTGGGTTATCAATGGATATGATCTTCCAGTGACCATTATAAAATTTTTGTTTTGCTTGATGCAATGGACTTACCTCTTTATTTGCAAGATAAAAATGACAATAAAACTTAAAAGAAAATTGGATTATTTTAGCTCTTGTGCTGTGAAAAATTATCTATTTGAGTGAGCTAAAGATAGTAAATTACATTTAGATTATTATCACATAGCTCTCAAAACTGCTTTTGATGACATTCCAGTGAGAATGCTTTAGATTGACAAGGGGAAAATTTTTCTAGGAAAATGTATTTAGGTGGGAATATCCTAAAGAAGGGCTGGGATTTAGCTCAGTTGGTAGAGCGCTGCACTGCAGTCTCCGAGGTCCTGAGTTCAATTCCCAGCACCGCAAAAATGGGAGAAGGACCTGGCAATCCACTCCCAAGGCAATCCCGAAACAGTCAGCCATTGAAAACCCTATGAGGGTCACTATGAGTCTGATACCTACCCGACGGCACCTAACAACAACCTAACAATCCTAAAGAAACTCAAAGCTGAAATTGGTCAGAGAATTATGATGTTTTCTCTTTAAATAACAATATGTCCTACAAATTCTTCTATGACACCATATCTTGAGAATTTATCTTACAAAACACAACTTCTATATAACGGAAAATAACAGCACTGTGAAAAGTTTATCGATTATTGTCACTGAAAAGTACTGGCTTTTGAGGGGCCTGTTTCAAATAGCCAGCATAATCTTGATAAACCTATTACTTGATGCTACAGTTTTCACAAAATATATATTACTATTCCTTTAGGATTGTTGGAAGGAGGATATACCCAAAGACAAGGACTGTGTAAAATTGTGTGAATTATCAAATATATTCTCTTTCTTCATTGCTTTTTCTCCCTCTTTTCTCTAATCCTTTAACCGGAAGGTGCAGAACTTGATTGCACTTTACTGCTCTTATTTGTAAGAAGATCTTGATACCTGTGCTGCTTTTTCCTAACATATTTTTGGGGAACTTGTAAATTAACCTTACAAACTGTTGCATCTTAGAAAGGCATTGTTGTGGCCTAGTATGTGCAGCAAAGGGAACAAAGATGACTAACATCTGCTCTTTTCTAAAGATTTAACTATTAGTTTCGGAGTCAGACAGATCTGGGCTCCTTGCCTGAACATTCTGAGGCAAAAGATTTGGCATAGGGCCTCATACTATTTTAACAAGTCCCTCAGATTATACTCATCCCCTGGCAGATTCGGAAAATAATGATGAAAGATCTCATTCTCATTTTCTTCATTCATAAAATGAAGGATAAAAAATGCACAAAATGTGAATAATAACATTCCTGGAAGTACCCACTTGGTCCGATGGGGACTTCATAAATGGTAGCTTTCCTTTCACTAAGATGCAGAAGGAATTGACCAGAACCCTAAAGAAAGTACTAATTAAGTGTCCTGGCATTCCGAGTGGGAAGAGACTGGCTTTCTTCTAATTAGGAAGGAGAGGAACTCCCTGTGCTGGTCTGTCTCTATGAGAAGCAATGGGTTTAGTGAGTAGGATCTGACATCTTATAGAATTTGGTCTTTCAAATTTTGGTTTCAAGTTCTGAGTAACATGGATCGTGTCCAGCTTTCTCACTTATGTGATAGAGATGACAATAGGATTGTTGGGAAGCCATAAGGCACTCATCCACTCATTCACTTATTCGTTCATTCAAACCATGTGTTTTACCTGCCAGGGAACACCAGGTGCTGCAGACTAGGGAGAAGAACCTGGCAACCCACTCCCAAAACAATCCACCATGGAAAACCCTATGAATAACAGAGAAGCACTGACAACAGTGCTGGGCATGGCATAGTGTCAAAGAGTGTTTTGTCCTGTTGTACATAGGGTCACTATGAATCAGACCTGACTTGACAGCACCTAACACCAACAACATCATAAAATATGTTTTAATTTATGTGTATTTCTTTTTAATATTTTAATGATTGGACAGATATCTTAATTTGCCTTATTGCTATTATCATATAGAATATTTTCCTGTCTTCTGGAAACAAAATATTATATGGGAAATGAATAAAGTTGTACAAAACAGATCATGGTTTTTCCATAATTCTGAAAGATAGTCCACTCCCTTACACCTTTGTTTCTTTTGGCTCATTTGAAGGCCCTGCACTCATTTATGAAGGACCAAAGGTAGAGATTAATGCTGTACTCATTCTTGAAAATACTCTGGTCTGGACTAAGTAGGGACCAGGGGAACTGAGTTGCATGTAGTGTGTGCTCATGAGGCCACTTGTCCTCTAGCTCTGTTTCATTGTTAGTGTACTTTAAGCTCCCTGACTGATGATGGAGTTTCAGTAACACTGTGTTGTGTGGTTACAGGTATCAAACTCAGATTTTGGAAATTTGGGAAAATTCAGAGGTGACCTGAATCCCAAATGCTTTCCTCCTGAAACTGCTTTCTGGTTTTGCCTGTGTCTAGCTCCATTTAGACTTGAGCAGGGAAGCTTCAGGGAAAACAATGTTTACCAATGGGCAGAGGAATTTTTAAAAAATCACGCATGCCTCATCCTATGCTGAGGTTCTTACTGAGCAAGTCTGAGCTTCAGCATTGATACATTGCTTTAAGTTTCACAAATTTATAGACAGAGGATTCTTGGGGCAAACAACCTCATGACTTTCCCAACTAGTCTTTATTTTGCTTCATAAATGGTCTCTAAGTATTCAGAAATACTTTGTAGTAGCTCAGTGGGTAGACAAAGTCCGGACTTTGACATTGCAAGATTTATATATGGGGAGTAGATTAGAGTTTTTGGAGCAGTTCTTTTCTTTTCCTGTTTGATCCTTATGAGAGAAAAATTTTAAAGTAAAATATGCAGAGCCTTTTCAGTTATTCTCTCTCTTTGTCCTTCCAGGATCCCTGTGCGGTAAAGAATATAAGAATAGGCTTTGTTCTCCTTTAAATACTAGTAATTATATTATGAGTGCTGGAAAATTCAGTCAGAGCTAGCACGGACATGATGCATAGACATGAATTAGCTTGATTCAAAAGCAAACTCAAGAATTTTTCCTGACCAATCAGGCACTGTAGCACAAATTTGTAATCCCTGCAACTCTAGAGGCGGCAAGAGGATGGCAAGTTCAAGGTCAGAGGGAGTCTGCTTAATTTAGCAAGATCCTGTTCAAGATAAAAAATATGAAAGGGGACTGTGAGTGTATCTCAGTGGTAGAGCACCTGCAAAGTGCTGGAGTCAACCCCTACGTATGATTAAAAAAGAAAGAAGAAAAAAAGGTTTTTTCCCTGACCATGAATGAATCTACACTTTTAGAATACTTGCATCTATTTCTGTTCCTAAATTTAAAGGAAATTAAGTAATTTACCTCTTTACCTCCCCTCAGTTAAGTTGTAGTTTCATCAAAATATAGTCTAATTGTACACTAATTGGCAAGAACTTCCACAACAATCCTGAACGAATACCTGAAGCACGTATATTTAAAACTTCTAAATATTTCTATAATTTCAATGAAATTAAATAAGTAATAAAATTAGGAGGACAGGTATGGTAACATTTTGGCTACTGATTAAATGCTTTTTGCTTGTTTATGTTTCATTAAGTGCAAGCGTGTGTTTTAAATGAAATACCCAGTTACACCTTTATATTTGTTGTTGTTGTTGTGAGGTGCTGTCAAGTCGGTATCTGACTCATAGCAACCCTCACAGGGTTTTCAATGGCTGACTGTTTCGGGATTGCCTTGGGAGTGGATTGCCATGTCCTTCTCCCATTTTTGCGGTGCTGGGAATTGAACTTGGGACCTCAGAGACTGCAGCGCAGCACTCTACCAATTGAGCTAAATCCCAGGTTGACAAAATTAAACAAGACCTGGCTTTTTTCCATTGAAAGAAATTGTAACTTATATGGGAAGGGGGGGAGGGGGAAAACATAGGGGAGGGTAAGGGGTAACCTATATGAATAATGTTTATCAAATTGCATATATGAAAATTGTCACAATGAAAAGCATGTCAAAATGAATCACATTATGATGTACATTAAAAATTTCTAATAAAAAAAAAGAAAGAAGTTGTGTATATGTAAAGGTCATAGAGTCAAGGTTTTAGCTACAAAGCCACCTTGGAAATAACAAAAGTAATTGCTACTGCATTTTACTGCTGTCTTCATACTTATAGGTAAACATTTAGTTGTTTTCCTAAGAAAGAATACATTACAGAAAGCTTTTATTGATTACTGAAATGTGTTTCCTTAAACTTTCTGGTAACAAGCTAATTCATGTCTATGCATCTCTATGTGACATAGAGAAAAGTACTGAAATTTTTGATGTTTCCAATGCCATTCAGATGAATTTCTAAAATCATACTGTATCTAGTAATATTTTTGTCTAATAATAAATATTTTGAGCCCATAAGCACAATATCTTATGTAGAAATATTGAAGTTGGTATCAGAAATTTTAATTATGTAGTTTGAAAATGGCTATCATATAAGTAGGGGCTGAAGTTTATTTCAGTTGGCAGAGTTCTGCTATGCACTCTCTGAGGCCCTGACTTTGATCCCCAGCACCACAAAAATGGGAGAATGATTTGGCAGCCCACTCTCGAAACAATCCTGAAACAATCAGCCACTAGAAATCCTATGAATATTAGAGAAACACTGACACTGTTGGGCGTGGGACAGTGTCAGGGAGTGTTTCATCTATTGTGTACAGGCATACTATGAGTCAGACCCAACTCAACAGCACCTAACAACAGCCTACTGCAAGATTAACGCAAGTCTCAATTTCCTCATGAAACCTTTTTAAACTATTCCAATCCTATAGCATCTGTCTTTCTCTCAATGCCTTACTGCTTATTATTTTTGACATGCAGCGTTCAGTACATTGTCTGCTAAGGTGTTAGTTTTCTTTTTAATTACATAATTAATGGATGATTCAGTAGTATAGGAACAGTGTAGAGAAGTAGAGAAAATAGAGGTAAAAGTGGTAAATAGATTTGACAGGAAAGCTTAAAGAAATCTCTAAGGAAGCAGGACAGACCAAAGAAAAAATAGAAAATGGTAGGAACTTAAATTTTGAGGGCAATTCAGGCAGGTTCAACCTTCAAATACAGGAGTTATAAAGAAGATAATGGAGATAATTAGAAAGAAGAACTGATCCAGAAATATAAAAGTATTTATCAATATCATAAGTATTCAGGTTGAAATGGCTTAGTAAGATGAATGAGAAATGAAAGCCCAGAATAGGAGCACAAAGAGAAATAGAAGAAATTAGAATGGCCCCTGAAACTTGGCATGGTGACCTCATACCTGTAATCCCGGCACTCAGGATACCAAGGTGAGTTTGAGACCAGCCTGTGCTACACAGCGAGAACTTGTCTGAAAAAAACAGAGGAAACAAACAATGACACCTGAATTTTCAACATTGAGACACTAAGAAGATAGACAAGCACTACTCTTAACATTCTTAGAGGAGATGATAGCCATCTTTTTTGTTTTTTGTAGTACTTCAGGTTGAACCCATGGCTTCGAGCTTGCATGCCTTGCAAGTGCTGTACCACTGAGCTGCACTCCCAGCCCTAATTTTTACTTTTTGAGACAGGGTCTCACTAAATTATGCAGACTGCCTCTTGTCTTGAACTTGCGATCCTCCTGCCTCTGCCTCCTGAGTCGCTGGGATTACAGGCATGTGCCACTGTGCCCAGCGATGATGGCCATCTTATAATATCTATTCAACCAAAGATAGTCAAGGAAGAATAGTTATTCCAAACATAATTCAGGAGCCAGGCCCTAGTTCCTGAACTCTAGTAAAAAGTAAAGGATGAACAAGAAAGCAAAAAAAAAAAAAAAAAAAAAAAAAAAATATATATATATATATATATATATATATATATATATATATATATATATGTTAAGTACATTACTTATTTCAGTGAAGAACAGTATTTATGTAGTTTTAAATATTGATTTAACCAAATATTTTAACATTAGTCTATTGAAAAGCTTGTAACATGGGAAGGGGAGTATAAGAGATTTATATCCTCATCTTCCAAGATGAAAAGTCAATAAATACTCATATATGGGAGCTGAATCAAAAATTAAGAGAAGGAAAAAATCCTATGTGGAGGTCAAAACATAAAAGCTAAAGTCGATTTAGTGACTTATTGGAGCAGGTACAATCTGGGGACCACAAAAGTAGGAGGGAGGAATCTAGCAAAAGGAGGAAATCCTTGGAGAGGAGAGTGGGGAGAGGAGGAACAAGGAAGAGTGAGGAATGGGGGAGGAGAATACCTCAGGGTGAGCAGCCCAACTTTAATGGTTCTGGAAATAATTACAATAACACCAACAATACCAAAGAATGGTAATAATACGCATGGGCTAGAAAATTCAGGTAACAGTACTGACAATGTAAAAAGATAGTTCACTACAGAAAAAGTTTTGATCTTAAACATAATTGGGATCCAAGGATATATAGAAAATTATTACCACAAAATGACAAGCAAATGGAAGAGAGTTCTTTGTGGGGGAGTGGGATGGGAAAAGGTAGTACACAAGAGGGTAAGGGGAAACTTATCTGTGCAGTGTACAACATAATGCATATATGGAAATGTCACAATGAAATGCATGTCAGAATGAAACACATTAAGTTGTACATTAAAAATTTCCAATAAAAAGTCAATAAATAATGTATAGAACTGTTAATCACTTAATCAGTGAAGCAGAATTTCAACATATTTGGGAGAATAAAGATAAATACAGATTTTGAGATAAATAAAGACTGCTTGTTGTTGCAATGGGCTGGGATTTAGCTCAGTTGGTAGAGCGCCACTCTGCAGTCTCTGAGGTCCCGAGTTTGATTCCCAGCACCACAAAAATGGGAGAAGGACATGGCAATCCACTCCCAAGGCAATCCCAAAACAGCCATTGAAAACCCTATGAGGGTTGCTACGAGTCAGATACGACTTGATGGCACCTAACAACAAAAGATTGCTAAAGAATTGGATCTGATTGCTAAAGAGTTAGATCTAAAGAATTGGATCTGAAAAGCAAGATTTGGGGTTGTTGGGCAGAGGACCACTGTTTTGGGGAGTTTTGTTTGTTTATTTTTTGTTGTGGTTTTGCCTTGTTGTTTTTGTTTTTGTTTATGAGAGCAGGATTCACTACGTAGCCCAGGCTGGCCTCAAACAAACAATCCTCCCACCTCCACCTCCTGAGTGCTGGGATTACAGGTAAGCACCACTACACTAAGGAGGGCTGTGGTTTTCATCACAGGTTTTTAGTAGTGTTTTACTTTTAACTATGTGTAAATACAACACTGATTCTAAAAAAATCATCTCAAAATGTTTATTCCTGGTTCCTAAAACTTGATATATATATATACATACATACATACATACTTAAACCTTACTGTGAGACCCTGAGGAACTGTGTGGTGTGTTTTCTTTTTATTCCTTAGCCCTGTTCATTTGCTTGATATTTGTTGAGCATGTCAGTACATTATTGTGTGCTTGTTGTGCTAGGTGCAGGGATATACTAGTTGGAAGGGGCAGGATGAAGCCCTACAGTTATTGGATTAAGAAAAGAGGAAAGGGCTTTGTTTTTTCCTTCTCAACTGGAGATGATTAAATAAAGCCATAGCAAACATAGTGCATAGGGCAGAAGCAGGCATGGGATTATGAGTTGAGATCTACACCCTATCTTCTCTATGACTGATATAAACTTCTTCATAAACCCTTATCTGCCAAGGAGTAAGGAGATAATTAAATCTTCCTGTACATAAGTTCTAAAGTCAAGTCCCCTATAAGGGGCCATTCCCTCTCTTACCCTCTACTTTTCTGAGGGCATATCTGGGTTTAGGATGAAGGAGCAGGCTTCTCCAGTGAGCATTGCCAGTCAGTGGAAGAGGGAGAGTGCGAATTCCACAGTGGTTTGGAACTTCAGCCCAGACACTGTTCTATTCTGCTCCTCCTTCATTGGCTATAGGAAGTCATATGGCTACTTATGCCTTGCCCACCAAGCTGGGCCCAAAGCTACAGTAGCTGTGGTAAACTGAATCACGTCTCCTATACAGCATGACAGTGTGTAGGGATGAAGGCCACTTTCCCTCTGTGCCCTCTGAAATTTTCTGGAATAAAGTGGCAAAAATTAAATAGGAGATAAGGCCTACATGTTTGTTAATGTGCAAAAGGTGAAAATCAAAACATGGCAAAAAAATCACTCTAATGGGATTGCCCATTAAGTCCCAGATTGCTTTTTCAAAAGGTGAAGGGGAGAGTAGGAAATGTGAGGGGAACCATAAATGTTTTTTAGCAGTTCAGACAACAGTAGGGTTTGAGAACATACCATTGCCTAGGGCAGTCTCTTTGGTCTGTAGAACACAGAATGATTTGTAAATAATTCTCTTTGGGACCAAAGCAGAGAGTGTGTGATAAAAGTCTGTCTAGGTCTGTTGAGAAGGACATGGCAATCCACTCCCAAGGCTGTCCCAAAACAATCAACCATCGGAAACCATATGAGGGTTGCTATGAGTCGGACATGACTGTGCAGCACCTACCAACCAATCGTTCAAGATGTGTTGACAAGCTTCAGTCTCTCTTGCTTAATATGAGTTAGTAGAAACTCAAGGAAGGGACCAGAATTGTTTTCTTCATTTAAGCAGACAAAGAGATATCGGAGGAAAGCCACTTCAAGCATTTGCTGCTAAGTTCTTTTAATCTAAAATAAAGGAACCATACCAGGGTGACATATTTTGCAGTAACACTTCCTGGACTCATTTAGTGCCCTATATGTGTTAGTGTTTGGGAAGTTAAATCACAGTTTCAGTGACAAAAAGCAGAATGGTGATATGAAAAATAGAAAAGAAATGTAAAGTTAGAAAGAAGAGCAGCAATAGCCATTGACTGCCATTGAGTCTCAAGGTCAAATTAATTTGTTGGCCCATTTTGAGTGTATTATCAGGGAGATATAAGGAGCATGGGTAGGTGGGTCTAGAGCATGCATCTGGGAATCTGGGAGCCTTGGTCCTTGTATTCAGTGTATAAAAGAATCTATACCCCATACAGAAGTTATAGAGTACAGATAAGCCTTGTTAAAGATAGTGTACCTTTAAGGAATAATTACAGGGAAAACTGAGACACTTGGAGAAGCTTGGGTTGATCTGCAAAGGGACTTGGAGAAACCTTTGTTCCGTAGGTGAATTGGTATAAGGATATTTCACTCCCCAGAGGAAAGTAAAGAAGCCAAAGAACAGGAGAGTTAAGTAGGCTTTTAGAGGGAAAGATGCTTTGGATAGACAGAAAAGATGGGGGGGGCCCAAGAGAAGGGAGAGAGATGCACGTGATGACTGGAGAAAAGAAGAGTGGAAAGGAAGAAGAAGGATGAGGAGTTGGAAAAAGAGAGATCTCGTGGAAGAAGAGTCAAAGAAGAGAGAATACACACATGTTCCTTTTAGTTTTATTCAAACTAGGGAACGCCCAGTGTGACATCAGCCCTGAGCACTCAATTCTGCTAGTTTGACATGGTCCTAGGGTCTTTGTTTTATAAATAGCTCAATAGCTTAGATAGGGTATAGGACTCATTTGAAAATGTCCTTTCAATGTCCTCAGAGATGCATGTGGCTTCTTCGTCATGGCGGAACAGCAGGAGCCATTTTCAGTTCCCTTTTCCTCCGTATTGCCTGCTGATGCCTAAGCTAGCTACCTAACAAGGGGACAGAAAACATAAATTGTAACTATGAAAAGTGGTTCCACTGCCACCTTATGAAGCCACTGGCTTGAGAGGCAGAATGCCAGAAGAAAAAGCTTTATTGGCAACAAGCAGGCAGGTGGAAGATGGGAGGGCTGTCACCCAAATTCTATCTTGCCAGGAGTCACTGGTACAAAAGCTTATAGGGAGTTCATGAAGAGTCTTAATTTTCACCATAGTAAGATGGGAACCAGAATGGTCATTAATTCTTGCAGTAATCAATTCTCTTGACATGGTTTTAGTGTTGTTCACAGATCACCCGACATTCCTATACACCTAAAGAAAGATTATTGATCAGGAGGTTATATCCCTGGTGGTGGTCTTTGATGTTTTCCTTATTCTTCTTTCAGCTAAGGTAGACTTTATCAATTAGTTATTTGGAGAGTTAGGCAGAGGGAGGTGAGGCAAAAGATAAACAACGAAAACCAACTTGTTAGTGCTAGGAGCAAGATAACCCATTCCTTGGCCTCAAAATTATCAAAATCAGAATAATATACTGATTGAATCTGTGGAAGCAGTAGGAATATGAGATTGGTAGACCCTCAAACTGACTGTCGGAAGAAGTCAACTCATTGAGCAAGTGCACTTTCCAATTAGTTTAGAAAATACTATTTTGTGTGCATAAAAGTGTGCTTGTTCACTTTGAAGAAAATTGGAGATTTTTTTCTCTAATTTTATAAATGTTGACTTTCTCCTTAGGAGAAAAGTTCAAATACAGAAGATTTCAGAAGTATGAGTGAAACCTAGGCTATATGCATAAATACTTTGATTATGTATCAGAACATGTTGCATAATTAAGCTTAAATATTTTAATGCTATCTCATTTGCTGTGTCCTTGGAGGATAATTGTAACTCAGTGAAGAATTTCCCCTCTAGTGAGCTTTGTTTTTACATAACAAAGGCAGCCTTAATAAACCTGTATCTCATTACAATGTAGTACCAATAGTGATTTAAATATCAAAATGAAAGGGAAGTTTATCATAAGTTTTATTTTTTAGGCAAATAATTAATATTGCTTAATTTATTCATTTTCCTGATTTTAAAATTAGCTTGTATTTAAGATAAAATTACTGATGAAAGAAGTTGACCTCTTTGATAGCAAACAAAATTTTAATACTTTGTCAAAAAATAAGGAAACAGTTACAAAGCTTTGGAAACAAATAAAGTAGGCCATCTTACTGTATTGATTTGGCTATTTCAGAATGAAATGATTATTGCTTTTTTATTTAATTTTATTTTATTGCTTTTTATTTTATTTTATTTTATTGCTATTTTATTTTATTTTATTTTTAGAGTACTAGGGATTTGAACCCAGGCCCTCATGCATGCTTTGCAAGCACTCTACCCCTGCCTGGGCTGCACCCCCAGCCCATTTTTTACTTTCTATTTTGAGACAGGGTCTCACTAAGTTATGCAGGCTCCCTCTGACCAAGAACTTGAGATCCTCCTACCTCTGCCTCCTGAGTTGCTGGGATTACAGGCATGCAGGACTGCACCTAGTTTATAATATTATTTTGATGTATTAAAACAACTCTGTGCCATTGAGTTCTAGAAAAATATGGCACATTTTAGTATTTTATTATTATTTGTGGAGGAAAGGATTTTACGTTTTTGTTTTTCTTGATTTGATTTATCCAAATTTAAAGCATATTCTCCTATGCTATTTGAATTAACTTCATTGATATTTAGCAGTATCATTCTTTCATCTGTGTCATTCAACTTGTCTTTTGTATTTAATCATAGATGAAGGTACCATGGAATAAAATACAAACTTCACCATATCAAAGAGCAGTAATCAGCACAATATATTCAGGTTTTTCTGGATGTATACCCAGCACAGCCAGTTTAGAAGCTGCCTTCCTAGTTGGTATATAGTCCTAAGTTAGTGATGTGGTCACCTACAGAAGCCATTTTTACTGTGGAAATGACTGGCCAGTCAAGCACAGGGTATTAATTTTAAATGCATTGACACAGACAAAATTTTTTAAAAGTTACATCAAAAGATAGTATGGTCAGCTTCTTTTATGTCATTCTGGTGACGGCTGATTGTACAGACTACTGATTATTTCACAGTTTTATTTTGTCAATAGAATTTTTAAACTTTTGGCAGTGACCTTAGTGTATTTTTAAGTAACAGTAAGTATGATCTCTACTAAATCTATAAATTTGTATTTCTATGAATAGTCTATTTAAAGGTATAGGGTCCTTTTCTGTTTCTATTTCCATTGAATATTTAAGAATATGCCATTTCAAAAGAGGTAACAGTCTCTGGGTGTGACTACTTGAAGTGCTTTGTTGGTTTTATGGAGAGTTTTACCTATTATTACCAGTTAGTTCTGTCTGTCATGAACAAAGAAGTTCTTTTAAACTCTGTATGATTTTGTCACAGAAACAGATATAGTCTTAGAATAACAGAAATTCACATGAATTATAATGGAAAGATAATGTTAAAAAAATAAAAATTGTGTATATATACTGACTTTTAAAATTGAATTTCAGAACTCTCTTCCAGCAAAGTAATTTATATAACCCTTCTATTTAGAAATAGATGTTACATTCAAAAGAATCAAATAAATAGTCATAAGCTTGATTCCTCACGTAACATTTTGTATTTTTATAGTACTAAGTAGTCAGGTGGCACATTTCCTCTTTTAAAATGCTTTGCCAACAATGTTACGCTTCTTGTCCATACTCCTCTAAGGAGATAGGCAAGTATTACTATTGAGAAACTTTGTTTCATTTAAATCCCAAGAACCTAGTTTGGTCTACCATTTTATATTTTATTTCTTCCAGAAATGTCTGTGTTTGGAATATAAATGCATATTTACCCCCACTACTGATTCCTTTGGCCAATTGGTTTTGCAAGAATGCCTCTATATAGTTTCCTTAACTCATGCAACACAGATTTGTGGCTAAGACATGCAGTACTTGTCAGGGCTGATAAACGATACGAGATTCCTAATAGTCTTGACATAGCATTGATAATTTCCTGTGTTATGCTTTGGATCATAATGTTTCTAAAAGCTCCTGTGTTGGGAGTTTGGTCCTAAGCTGGTGGCACTGTGGGAAGGTGGCGAAAACTTCCAGAGATGTGGCATATTTGGAGGAAGCAAGTCATTGGAGACATGCCTTTGAAGGAGACATTGTCACCCTGGCCCCTTCCTGCTGCTCTCTTTGCTTCCTGGCTGCTGTGAGGTGAGCAGCTTTACTCCATCACACCCGTCCCACCATGATGTTCTCCTCCACCATATGACCAAAACTATGGGAGAAAGTGACTATGGACTGGGCCATGAGCCAAAATAAATGGTTCCTCCATTCAAGTTGTTCATCTCAGGGACTTTGTCATAGTGATGGAAAGTTGACCAACCCACCTTTGGATGTAATTGTTATATCTGATTAGTAGGGGACGTTTCAAATGACTTAGGTTATTTTAGTTATATTTTACATACACACACACAGATATATGTGTATATATAGCACCTAACCACAATAACGTACGTATTTAGTTATATTTTATTTTTGGCTGATAATAGTTGCTGTTTTTGCTCTCAATTTTTGTGTTAGAAAGAGTGTTTGAATTGTGGGCTTTGAGTTCTGCTTTTTCTTGAATCATCAATGATTGTAAAATGTCTGCTACCTGAAGTTGTAGGAGTCTGAAATGTTACTTGAAGATGAGATATAAATAGGTTCAGAATGAATGCTGCTAAATGAGAAAGACAAAAGAAATATTTTGTAGTATCTATTGATAAAGCCAAGCATAAAACCCTAGTAAGAATTTATGATCTCTCTGGTGCTTTAGTCTTCAGAATTTGTTCCAGTTGTTTTGTTTCTTACAATAACCCTTTGGTAGAACCTTTATTAATGTCCCCTGTTTAAGCAGTGGGAACTAGTTTGAAGTATTAAGTGAGTTGCTAAAATAGAACTTAGAACCATGATTTCTGAATTCAAGTATAAGTCTGGGTCCTCTATTTCATACCAGTGGTTTTTAACCTCTTGCTTCAGAATCCCCTAGAGAAGGGAGTTTGGGGACAGTTGGGAGGAGACCATAGTTATTAGCAGGAAACCATAACATATCTCACTCATGTGTTCTATTGGTCATAATCATGTGAGACATAAAATACAAATTCATTTACGAGCATTACCGAATCAGTAATAGTTTAGTTAGCTTTTATGCATTTTCTTAACAAATACCAGAAGTACATTCTCTATCACTTGTGGCCTGGTGGTTAATAGCTTCCACCTTTGAAGTCAGCCAAACATGTGTTTCAGTCCCTATGCTACCACTTCTCACAAAATGTCACACAAGTTCTGTGTCTCTGTTTTCTTCTCTGTAAAATGGAGATAATGCCAGAACATACCTCATAGGATATTGTGAGAATTAGATGAAATAGTACATGAAAAGTCCTTATAGTCCTGCCTCGTATATAGCAAATAATCATCAATTGTTAAACATTATTTTAATTTATTAATAGTGTCATTATTTTAATATATAGGTTCATAAGATGTCCTTATTTTATAAAGAGACTTTCACACTCTAAAGATCTAAATATAAGAATTATTTCTCCATATGAAACTGTCTGCAGGTCTCTTTATTTTGGCTAAACTTGGCAAACACTGGCTATTTCACATTTTCCTGTGACTTAAAATCTCAACTTTTAGTTGTGCTATAACTGAGATTAAGGCATGAAACGTCAGGAATGGAGAAAGGAGGCAAGTATGATTAACTGGGCGTGCTCAGGCCTTGCTTCTTGGGAATGTTACCACTGGGACTGCACCCAGTGTGTCTTTCAGGCCCCAAGGATTAGGGGCCTCATCTTTTTTCAGCTTCCATTTAAGTTCCAGGGTACACTGCAAATCTCTATGGGAAGCCTTATAAAGAGGATTAAAAATTGGGAAGAGCAAGCCACTCTGTAAGTACCCTGTTAAACCACTTCTTCTAAGCTCAAGACAGCAAGAAACAGTTTAATAGCAATGAAATAAACTCAACACCTGTTTGTGCAGCATCATCAAAGAGTTCTAACAAACACAAGAATGCTTTGATCATTTTCAGCCAGAAGAAAATTATGAAGCTCTTCCTTGATAGTTCACGAGGAGTTTCAGGACACTGATCAAAGAAAACTATTATTACTGTAGACTAGAAATTAAAATATCTACATCTAAGCTACTTCAGTCCCTTGTGCTTCTCTTAATGGTGAATTGCCCATTTAAAAATTCAAATGGTCATCTTATGATTAAGCTAAATTTTATTCTAGCTTCTATACTCTAAAACAAAAGACATTAAAATGTGTTGATACTCAATTATATCTTTTGTTAATAACTTTCCAATTACATAGTTGAGATGGATTGAGAGTATACTTTGTAGTATATATTTTGTAGAATCTCTCTAGGTTACTGTAAACCAATTTGAGAAGAATTATATGAGAGAATATTTTGACATTCTTTCATGATCTTTAAGAAAAATTATCACAAGTTTTTCAATTACATAAGAGCATTATATGATTCAGCTGAGAGGCTTCAAAAAAGAGTAGCAAAACTTTTATTATAGGAAAGGGTTTGTTTATGGGGCATTTTATTGTAAGGACTTGAACATTTGAAATAGAAAATGTAAGAATGGTTTGCAAATATGGTTGTTATGGGAAAAAATACTTCTAAGAGTAGAACAAGAAGCAGAAGATAAAGTTCCATATTGCTTGGGGGTAAAAATCTAAACACTTCTTACAGATTTTCTTTAAAGAAAAAGAATATTCATTTTGTTACTTCATGTTCTAGGTCTGAGCCAGTTTCTATGAGTAGTTAATAATTCCTGCCTCTGAAGACTTTGCAAAACATTTAACAAAATATAGAGGAAAGGGCTTCAGGAATAACTATGCCTACGGATGTGGCATAATAAACAGGGAAAAAGTCATAAACCTCTAATAAAAAATGTATTGACTGATGGCAAGAAAAGCAGAAGGAATAGCAGATCCCTACTAGCACACAACATCCATGGGAGTTCATCATAGTAAATACTTGCCCTTTAATGTGCTATACTCCCTCTTTCATTTTGTACTAACTTCTAAAAAATAGAAGAATATACAGACACAAGGACCCCCAAAGCGAGGATTGCAAAGTGTTAATGCAAAAGATCTTAATCTTCCAGTACCTAACTGTGGTCATTCAATGATGTATCCTTTATTTAAAAAAAAATAAATCTGAAATTTAGTCGTCTTTGATATTAATTTCAAACTACTTCCTCAAAAAATTCAATGAAGAATAAGAAGCGAATTTATTAATTTTTGAAGTGGAATCTTATGGAGATCTCCTGAAAGTCTAGATTGCCATCCCTTACTTGCTCCATGACTAAGGGCAGAAATCATGGAGGGCTTGCCACCTCACTTAATAGCTCTGCCAAACAACAAGTAAAGGCCTGTCTCCTAACTCAACAAGAATGCTTGAAGGAGAAGCAAGGCAATAGCTGTAGAAGTGTCTGGAAATGAATTCTAAGTGATGAGCTGGGCTTGTAAATAACTAAGATACCACGTGAACAAATGAGTAGGAAACAAAGCACCTGGTCTACCTCTGTGTAACATCATCAGAAACTTAATGCTTTTCTGGGCAGTTCAGTAGTGTCTTGAAAATGTGCCAATGCAGGCCATAGAGCTAAAAGACTGTATTGTTTGGAAGACAGAGATTTATTTTATTTTGCATTAAAATATACTAGCACTGAATTTAAGATATGTGTGTTCAGAAGTGTTTATATGAGTCAAAGCTGAGAGATTTAATTAAGAATTATGTCTCTTGTTATTTACCCCCATAGGGTCAATCAACCTGATGATGAATGGACATATTAAAAGGGAATTTGAAACTAATCATGGAAAACAAAAATAAATAAATACATAAATAGTTACTGTAGGTCATTTCTTATTTCAATAATATAATATGCTGAACGGTACCTTGAGGTTCTTTTTTAACGTATATGTTCTAACAAGTACTCAGCTGATTTTGATTTGTAAAGGAAGGATACTTGAAATTGCATGTTAGAAAAGATAAGTCTTAAATCCATGTGCAGAAAATGCCATTTAATTGGTGTCTGGCTAATGATGTTGTTGTTATTGTTAGGTGCCATCGAGTCGGTATCCGACTCATAGTGACCCTCATAGGGTTTTCAATGGCTGACTGTTCCGGGATTGCCTTGGGAGTGGATTGCCAGGCCCTTCTCCCATTTTTGTGGTGCTGGGAATTGAACTTGGGACCTCAGAGACTGCAGCGCAGCGCTCTACCAACTGAGCTAAATCCCAGCCCCTGGCTAATGAAGAGAACCTTAAAAAAAAAAGGAGCAATTTAAAATATCTAAGTGTGGCAAACCCAATGCTATACGTAAGGTAACATTTAACATCCTATATAAAGAAAAGATTTTGCATCTCAGTGATCAAAGCACAAATGATTTTTTAGTACATATTATTAGTACAAAATAATAGTTGCATCATGACATTTTTACACATGTAGGATATGTACTTTGACCGTATTCTTCCCTTCCCATTACCCTCCCTTGTCCCCCTCCACCCTGGTGTTGGTTTTTCCCCCTCCATCTAAATATGCCCCCTTCTACTTTCATGTTTCTTTCTTTGTTTTTAACCTAGATTTCTTATATGAGAGAAGACATACAATATTTTTATTTTTCTGACTCTGGTTTATTTTGCTTAATATTATGATCTCCAGTTCTGTCCATTTTCCTGTCAGTGACACGTTTGTTTTTCTTTATGGCAGAATAATACTCATCTGTTGATGGGCACCTAGAGTCGTTACATAACTTAGCTATTGTGAATAGTGCTGCAATGAACATGGAAAGCAAAAATGATTTTAAGGTATCAGCTAGCAGTGTTTTCTCAAAGCTGGCCAGTTATAACAAAGTGAAAAGCAAATGAACAAATAACAGTTGCACCTGACAGCTGAGTGACTGTGGGGCGCGCGCCTCCCGGCCCGGCCTGAAGGTTCGGACGGGCTTCGCCGCTGCGCACACAGATACTAAACACAATTCACTCGGGACCCTCAGGTGAGGGGCGCAGACTCCCGCGGCCCTCAGGACCCTGGAGGAGACGGGAGAAAGGAAAAGCCTCAGGCGCTTTTGCCTTCCAGGGACAAACACCTGTGTTGGTCGTCTTGGTGGTCAGGAGGAGATAGCTGCCGCTTCCTCGGTGCTCAGACGGAGAGCAGGTTCTTTTCCTTGTTGAGGATTGCGACGGGAGAGCGTTTTTTCCTCATCAAAGGTCCGGGGGAGAGCAGCAGGAGAGGCGCGTCCTCATCTGTGGTCCGGGCAGGAACAGGCAAGAAGGCGCAGAAAGGGATGCCAGAAAGGTCGTGCCAAAAAGGAAAGATCAAGCTGCCGCAGCGCAGCTCTTATGGCCTGAGCCAATCAGCTTTCAGCCCAATTGTCCAATCAGGAAGGGTTTTGTACAAACATGCAACCAAGTTACTTTCATTTTCCCTAGATTTCTAATTTACAAACCAGATATTCAAACGCCATTTTCCCAGTTTGGGAGTTTTTGCCAATTTCCTCCCAATTCTTCCCTACAAGTGACAACACCTCTTGACTTCAGAGTCTGAGAGCAGAGAGGGAGCAGTGAAGACTATGGCAATCCACAGATCACTGGCCACATCTAAAAACAGAGACATAACTTGGCACAACTGATTGTTGCCATGTGGAAATGTGATTCCAGGGATGCTGCACTTTACAGACATTGGAAATATGTGTGTTTTGTGAAATCTTTCATTTTGAGATGTTTACTCAGAACTCAGATTTGAGGGAGGAATTGAGAAGAACTTTGTTAGCCAAACAAAACCTACTTTTGGACTAAATTTGAACCATAGCCATATGCCTTCAATTTATTTCCTTCTGAGTTAGCTAAATGAGTAATGTTTGTGGGGTTATGGAAGAAATGTTCATGCTTCCTAGTATGCAAATGGAAAAAAGACTAAGTTACCTTGTGTAGTTGAATAATTAATGGCTTGAACTGCGGCCTCAGATTGCCTGTGTTTATATCCTGTTGTATACTCTGAGCCAGATTACCAATTCTCTGTATTCCAGTTTCCATTTCAGTAGAAGAGGAATAACAACACAAATTTCAGAGTTGTGAAGATTCAGATAAGCTAAACTATATAAAGTACGAAGCACAGTATCTGGACATAATAATAGCTCAATAAAAATTGATAGTTGTTATTTTATAATGAAACAGTATTTCAGGGGATTTGCCCACTTATTGTAGTTAAAGAAAACATTCCTTGTAGATGTAGAAGGTCTGTTTTGTGTTGAAGGATATGGATTAAGCACACAGATTTCTGGAGCCAGAAAGTCAAGATTTGAGATCCTGCTCCACCACTATGTAACCGAAACAGATAAATTAATTTTTCAAACCCTAGATTCCTCATACATAAAAGGGGAATGATAACCTCAATTTCAAAAGAATTCGGTGATGTACGTAAACTCAATGCCTGACATATGTCAATCAATGTTAACTGGCTGTTATAATTATTACTTTTACCTTCCTTAGTGTTCCATGGGGCTGGGATTTAGCTCAGTTGGTAGAGCGCTGTGCTGCAGTCTCTGAGGTCCCGAGTTCGATTCCCAGCACCACAAAAATGGGAGAAGGACCTGGCAATCCACTCCCAAGGCAATCCTGAAACAGTCAGCCATTGAAAACCCTATGAGGGTTGCTGTGAGTCAGATATCGACTCGACGGCACCTAACAATAACAACAACAACAAGTGTTCCAGATTTGCAAACACATTTTTTAGCCATGTGTATATCATATATATTTAAAGGAAATGACATTGCATTTGATTTACAAAGTTAAGCTTCACCTTAATGAGATACAGTAGTGCTCACAGTCAAATGACTGTTCAAATGACATTTGGCAATGTCTGGTAACATTTTTGGTCACTACATCAGGGGGTAGTGCTGCTGGCACCTAGTGGGTGGAGGCCAATGGTGTTGCTGAATATCCTGTAATACATAGGACAAGCCCCCTCAGCAAAGAATTGTTCAGCCCAAAATATTAACAGCACAGACCTTGAGGAACCTACTTTAGAGCTGTAGAACAACCATAGTGCTTATCTTATAATGTTCTTGCTAAGCAAAGGAAGAGGTGTCTTTCTTTTTTCAAAACACTGCCTAACTTTTGAAGACAAGTTAACATGTAGATTGAAATCTGAAGAAACGCATTTAATAAAATATTTTGAAACGCATGTAAGTGGTGTGTGTGTGTGTGTGTGTGTGTGTGTGTGTGTGTGTGTGTGTGTGTGTATAAACATTTCCTTGGGGTTGAGGTTTAGCTCAGTTGGTAGAGCATTGCTCTATGCTTTCTGAAGCCCCAGGTTTGATCCCTAGCACCACCAATATGGGAGAAGGACCTGGTAGCCCACTCAGGAAACAATCCTGAAACAATTAGCCATTGAAAACTCTATGAATAACAGAGAAACACTGGCAGTGCTGGGCATGGCACAGTGTCAAGGAAAGTCTCATTCTGTTGTACACAGGGTTGCTATGAGTCAGATGCAGCTCAACGGCACCTAACAACAACAATAACAATAACAATAAAGCCATTATGTAGAGTAAAGCAGGCCAAACATTCCAAAAGGGTGACTAGGCATGGCATAATAAAGCCCAAAGAAGGAAAGGAGGCATATTTGTGGTGAGACTGGTTACCTGGTATGTCAATCAGCTTTCTGTTACTATAGCAAATACTTCAGATAATCAATTTATGAAGAGCAAAGGTTTATTTATGCTCATAGTTTTGAGGTTTCAGTCCATAGTTTGTTGGTTCTATTACTTTGGGGCCTGTGACAAAGCCATAAATCATGGGAGGGGACAGAGCTTTAATGTATTTGCCTTTGGGGGACATTCTGGATCCAAACTGGCATACCTGGCACTGAGTGTCAGAGCCCCAACAGGGTGCAAAGGACATCCATGTGTGGGCAACTCAATTTTGGGTGTCAACAAAGGCCAACTGACATGAAATACACAAAGAGAGTGGTCTGGTGTAAGATTTTGAGCTCAGGGCAAAGACAGGGAAAAAGCAAGGAAATATTCCAAGAATGATGGGCCTATATCAAAGGGACATAAAAGATGGCCGAAAAGGGCCACCTAGAGATAATTTGAGCATCATTGTAAGTAATGTAAATAAATAAAGGTAATAAGATTTAGCCTGCAGCCGTAGCCCTGTGGCATCTGATCCCGTCAGATCTCCAAAGCCAAGCAGGGTCGGGCCTGGTTAGTAGTTGGATGGGAGACTGCCTGGGAACACCAGGTGCTGTAGGCTTGGGAAAAGGACGGGCAACACACTCCCAAAAATCATTCCGCCATTGAAAACCCCATGAACAGCAGAGAAGCACTGACAATAGTGTTTTGCCTGTTGTACATATGGTTGCTATGAGTCTAATACCGACTCGATGGCACCTAACAACAACAACAGTAAGAGATTAAAACCCACTGAGCAAAAAAGGTAACCACAGGTCCACAATGATAGAATAAGTAAATGAATACATTAAAATTTTGATAAGAAATTAAAAATAACCTCTCCACTAAAACATTAATTGTTGTTGTTGTTGTTAGGTGCTGTCGAGTCGGTATCCAACTCATAGCAACCCTCATAGGATTTTCAATGGCTGGCTGTTTCGGGATTGCCTTGGGAGTGGATTTCCAGGCCCTTCTCCCATTTTTTGTGGTGCTGGGAATTGAACTCGGGACCTCAGAGACTGCAGCGCAACACTCCACCAACTGAGCTAAATCCCAGCCCAAAACATTCATTACCAAGTGCAAAATAGTAACTGCACAGCCAGAAAGCCTGATAGAGTCCACCTCACTCAATGGTTGAAGTGACCATCACTGGTAATGAGACAACCTTGTGTTGTCCTCTAATAAAATGCTCTGGCAGCTGGCTTCCAAGGTGATCTTCACTTCCAATTGTTAATGTGCTCCTACCATACTGAGTGTAGCTCATCTGTATACCCAACAGGCCATTACAGTAATGACAGTATGTGACTTCTCATGCTATATCATAAAAGACAACACTTAATTTGGGGAAGCCAGCTGCCATTTTGTGGGCTACCCATGCAGCCCAGAAAGAGGGCTCCATAGTGAAAGCATGTTTCTGTCACCATCCAGCCTAACTAGTTGCCAGCCATGTAGTGTTGTTATATACCAACTCACAGTGACCCTATGTACAACCAAATGAAACACTGACACTGTGCCTTGCCCAACTATTGTCAGTGCTTCTCTGCTATTCATAGGGTTTTTGATGGCTTATTGTTTTGAGAGTGAGCTGTCGAGTCCTTCTCCTAAGTCTATGTTGTTGTTGTTGTTAGGTGCCGTCGAGTCGGTATCGGACTCATAGCGACCCTCATAGGGTTTTCAATGGAAGACTGTTTCAGGATTGCCTTGGGAGTGGATTGCCAGGTCCTTCTCCCAGTTTTGCGGTGCTGGGAATTGAACTCAGGACCTAAGTCTATGGCATCCAGTATTCCCAGGTGGTCTTTGATCCAAGTTCTAACCAGGCTTGACACTGCTTAGCTTCTGAGATGAGATGGGATTGGACACCAGGATGGTAGGACTGTAGGATATTCTTTCTTTTTTTTTTTTTTTTTTTTTTAAAGAAATCACAGTAAAGATTTCAAGGGTATTGAAGTATCAGGTTAGTAACTTCCTCTTAAGTGGCTATAAGGAAATAAAGGTTATTTGGACTGTACTTTAAACATTGTAAGATTGAGATTGTTTACATTTTTTAAATTATACAAAATGAAAAAAATTAGAAGGTATACAATATGCTCTTAGCTATAAAAATAAACTCATGTCCTTTTTTACAGAAATGTATAGTATTCTATTTTTTTGTGAATTTAAATACATTTTGTTACTAATCTCCTATTCATGGGTATTTAAATTGCTCCCAGATTTTTACTGTTATAATCATGTAGTTCTTTGTTATTTTCAACAGTGCTCCTAAATATCCTCTTAGATATGTTTGTGCCCTTGTTAAGTTTTTGCCCAGAAATAAATTCCAAGAAGTCAAATTGCTATGTGAATGGATAGGTATCCTTTGGTCAGTTTAATCATAAGTCATTCTAGGAAGCTGCATAAAATCTCCTTAAAATGAGATTAATAAATTGGTAGGTATTTTTATTTGCTTTTCCTCACTAGAAAGTAATTTCTATAAGAGTGGGAACTTTGTCTGTCTTGATTATTGCTGTCCCCAGCACAGAGGCACTCAATATGTATTTACTGTAAGAACAGTAATAGCCAACATTTATTATAGCCTTGGCACTGTCCTAAGGGCATTAATTCAGTTGTTCCTGGCAATAGCCCTTATGAGGTAGATGGTATGATTATTTCTGTTTTGCAGATGATGAAGAAACTAACACACAGAGAGGCTAGGTACCTGCTCAGTTTCACATAGCTAGTGAATGGTAGAACCAGGAATTAGGTCATTTCCCTCCAGTTTTCAAGAAAACCACTATGCTCTGCTGGTTCTCTCTTGCTGAATAAATTAATCCATGAACAAATGACCAATATGTTTATTTGAGTCTTTAACCAATTGCAAATTTTAGCTAATTTTCTTTCTTTGTTTATTTCCTTTCTTTTTTTCTTTTCTTTTCTTTTTTTTCTTCTCTTGTTTCCCCAACAAAAAATAGAGGGAATAGACTGCCCACTTTCTAAGAACCAAATCAGTTTCATGGTCCTGTGGATCAGCCTGTACCTAATGATGCTGCTCCTAGAATTAATATCCACACAGATACAAGCTATAAATCATTCTTACTTGAAGAATTTATGGAGATGTAAACAGAATATTTGCTTTGTATTGCCAGTAAATAATAAATCTGAGCCTGCAGCGTGAATCCAGAGGCAGAAGTTTTATTATGTGTTTTTCAAACACATGCTCTGCCCCCCACCTGGGCTCCTTTGCCCCTGCTGTTCCCTACCAGTGGCAGTCTCCCTGTCCAGCTCCAACAGTGGAAACCATCCCCCAGAATACTGCCCAAATAGCCACTGCTTCTACTGAAGGCTGCTTTCATCTTTCTCTTTTTTCTTTCCTCTTGAAAATGCTTTCCTTCTTCAAATTCTGAGTCCCTGTGACCTCTAGGGATAGTTGTTCTATTTTCAATTGTTTTTGTTGTTGTTTTTTTTAGTATGTGGGGGTTGAACACCCTGGGTCTCTCACATATTTTTGAGTGAGTGAATTATCTCAGAGACATACATTTTGAATTTTAAAAATCTTAAGCAAGAGACTAGAAATTGAATATTATATATACTAAATTAACAGGAATCTATAAAGTAACACATGAAATGTTTAGACATTTTTTCTCATATGATGATTTGTATTTTTTTGTGACAAGACACCAAGAAACAAGAATCATAATTAGCTTTCATATCTATAATAAAGGTGTTCTATTCATGGCTACAAATCTCAACCTTGCTTCAACACACAACTTCAATTCCGTTTTCTTTAAGTGGATGGTTTAGGGACATCAAAGGTAATAAAATCAATCAAACAGATAAGTGGGATTTTTTTCAAAGGCTTGTACATTAAGGGCGTGCTCCCGTTAGAGAATTTTAATAATAATTTTTCAAATGTTTGTATAAGACCAAATCTCCTTGCCAACAGGAGTAAGGACTGTCTTTGAATCCTCTTCTGAATGAAATAATAAAATATAATCCTGTCTTCACATATATATTTTTTAAAAAGAAAATTACAGAGAATGTTAAGTATTTTCATTTGATAGGATTATACTTTGTTTTGAACAAAGGCAATAGCATAGCCTTCAGGCCCTTTGTTTCTCTTCCCCCATAAGGAGTTTTCCTTTATGTATAGGATAAGGACAAAGCCGAAGGTTTTTGTTGCTGAAAGCTCAAACAGTAAGCCAAAGAGAAAGTTCAAACAAATGTTATCAGCTGTTTAAAAATGTCATTGCTTATGTAAATTAACTGTGGTGCTTTGGTGCTGGTGAACCTCAAACATCCCTGAATTATGTCCTATTTATATTTGGTGTATGGTATGTTTCTTCTATCCAGAAAGTATTGACCTTGACGAAGCTCATTAAATTTAAGAACAGTTAGTATTTTTGGGGGGAAGTTGGGGTAGGGAGTGTTAGCTCAGCTGATAGAGTGCTGCCTCTTGGAGGCCCTGTGTTTGATTCTCAGAACAGCAAAAACAGAAGAAGGACCTGGTAACCCAATCCCAAAACAATCAGCCATTGAAAACCCTATAAGGGTCGCTATGAATCTGACCCAACTCCATGGCACCTAAGAACAAGTACTTACTTGTTTTGGTTCTTGGCTTTTTGCTTGTGTTTTTTCTTCCCCCTACTTTTTTTAGGTTAGCTTTACTTTCCTGTGACTTACATGAGATAATTTAGAAGCTGATGTATTATTAATGAAGCACTTCTGTATGATCTTACTGATCTCTTTTTTCTGTTTTCTTTCTCTTTTTGTGTTTTTTTTTTCCCTCCTTTGGTGCTGGGGATTGAACCCAGAACCTCTAAGCATGTGTTGTACCACTGAGACACACCCTCAGCCCCTGATTTTTGTTTTTTATTTTTATTTACCCGGTCAACTAATTTTACATTCCCTGAACCATGTTTATAATTACTAATATACTAATATAATTTATTTTATATAATAAAATAAAACTTTCCAACTGGGCACTGTAATCCTAGCAACTCAAGACTGAGGCAGGAGAATTGGGAGTTCTAGGCCAGAGATAGCCTCTGCAATTTAGCAAGACCTTGTCTCAAAATATATTTTTAAAAGAGGGCTGAAGTGTGTCTCAGAAGTAGAGCGATTGCCTAGCATGCTTGAGGCCTTGAGTTCAATCTTGTTGTTAGGCGCCAGAGTCCAGTGGACTTCTAGTGACTCTCATAAGATTTTCAATGGCTAAGTTTTTCAGGATTGCTTTGGGACTGGATTGCCACATCCTTCTCCCCCGCCCCCTTTTTTCTTTCTTTTTTTTTTTTTTTTTTTTGCTGAGGATTGAACTCTGGTCCTTAGAAAGTGCAGAGCAGCACTCTCTCAACTGAGCTAAACCTTAAGGCCTTGGATTCAATCTGGTACTGAAAAAATTTTTAGAAAATCTATTTCTTTGGAAGTATTTTTACATTATAAATGGTGCATTTTATATCAATGCTTTCTGACTACAATGTGTAGATTTGATACATAATCTGAAATATATTCAGAGCAAAAGGGAAGTCAAAGCATGAATATTTTAAAATTTAGCATAACTGAGTCTTCTTCACGAAATGTTGAGATGTCACACTATTTCTGTGTGGCATTTATATGGGCAGAGGGAAATTTCCCCTGGGCCCTATGAAGTTTCCTGGAGTAAAGGGACAAACATTAAGCAGGAGAAAGGAATAAGAATTTATTAACTTGTAAAAGAAGGAACATCACAGCACAGGGGACAATGACAGGATTGTGATTATCCACAAGCCCAGAAATATTCAGAA
Source organism: Pedetes capensis (assembly GCA_007922755.1). Classification (NCBI taxonomy): domain Eukaryota; kingdom Metazoa; phylum Chordata; class Mammalia; order Rodentia; family Pedetidae; genus Pedetes; species Pedetes capensis. The sequence goes on from VMDO01002267.1 coordinate 70,855, forward strand.
ACTTACTCCCTTTTCTGTAGAGGAATAAGAGCATGAGGAATGCGGAATATAGATTGCAAATGATTATTAGTGGGATGGATGGTCCAGGAAATAATCTCTTTGGAATTTGCATGAGTACAGGGAACAGACATTATCTTGTCATGGAAGTCCATCTAGTGGGTTACATTCCTTAGTCATTTTTGCTAAACTAGAGAGTAGGGTTTCAGAGTGAGGATGGAAGGCAATTGGTTCCCTGTTGCAGTCTGGTCTTCTTTAGGTGGAAAAGAGAATTAAACAGAGTTTCTCCATGTGCTTGTGGGGAGAGGAGCAAGAAAGGCTAGATGGACCTTGATTCTGAGCCTGCTTTTAAGGCTTTTAAATTTTATTTAGAGCAGATTGCTCAGCATGTTTTTAAAATCGCCATATTTTGGAGGTATCCTTCTCTATGCCCTAACACCTCCAGCTTATATTATTAAGAAGTTCTTGACCATAGCCTTTGCAGATGAAATTCATTTGGGGGTTGGCTGAGGTTCTCCTTACCCTTCCTAATTGCAGTGTCAATCTCCAAAGCTTCTTTAGGAAAAAATATCCTTAGGGAAGCATGCCTTAAAGCCTTAAAAGTAAGAAATTATTGGTATATTAGATGCCAGGTTTTAAATTGGGCATTTGCATTTCACATATCATATTAGCTGTAGAGTTTGGTTCATTTTAAAATAATTTTGGAGAACTTGGGCAATTACTGCTATGGTGATCCCTGGGAGTTCTTAGCAGGGGATATCTTTTCTCTGATCTGTAGCACTGTGATGCATATATATGAACATGTCTTTGTTCTCAAACCCTTTTTCTATCTGATTGTTGTTTTATACAAGTGCTTTGTCTTTTGCCTGTCTGGCTTTTTTTTTCCCCCCCTTGTTCGTTAGTGGGTCATTTGTGTTAATAACTTTGTTTACATTGAACAGAAATACTCGGTACATTTTTGATGACAGAAGAGGGTAACAGAGGAAGTAAGAAATCTGGAGAGTGAGGTAGATGTGAGCGTAAAAGAAGGGAAGAAATAGGAAAAAACAAAACAAATCAAATTTAAAACTAAAATTACCGGAGCGGGTGTGAGCGAAGAAGAGCAAGCAAAAGGCAAAACACGGGGCTACAGTCTGGAGGTCTGTGTGCTCCCAGGGCTTGTTGTGGGGGGAGAGAGATCAACAAACCAGCATTTTCCCCAGGCTTGGGCGCAAGCTTGTGAAACTACTAATGTATTAAAGAACCTCGACTGGGATTTGCTAGGGACAAATGCTGTAATGTGTTAGTCATCCATTATCTGCTTCTATTTTTGCAGGTTCTGAATGATGACTGACGCGGGTTCCTGTGATAGCCTTTACAGTCCCTGTCATTCCAGAGTGATAAGAAGCCCGCACACCTAGCCCCAGCACCAGGGCAAAGAAGCCGCTCTGGAGGGAGGAAAGCTTCCGCCTGCGAACCTGACAAAAGTACCGCCTTCCCTGGGCTTCTGTCCGCGGCGCGTGACCAAGACACCTCGGCGGGTCCAGCTCGCCGCTCGCAGGCAGCTCGTGTGTGGCCGCCGCAGGACGCCGCTGGCGCCCCGGCCATGAAGTAGCGGCCCCGGGTGGCGCTGCTGCCCGATCGCCGGCCCCAGCCCAGCCCTGCGCTGCCTGGTCCTTTCCTGGCGGGGCCCGAGCGGCGAGGACATGGCTGGCTGCATCCACAGCCTCCTAATTCTTCTTGTCTTTCAAAGCAGCTGTTTGGGGTTCCGAAGCCCACTTTCTGTCTTTAAGAGGTGGGTGTGTGTTTGTTTTGTTTTGTTTCCTTTATTAAAAAAAAGCGAAATATTTTGTTTCAGTGCTTTCTGTGCATGCTGTTTAGAAATGTAATCAGTTTTACGAAGCAGAGTGTTGTTGAAATATATACAAGGTTGGTTTTCTTTACCTGAGACGACTTGGAGTTACAGCACTGTAACTTCTTGGAAAGTCCTCCTTACAGAAAAATCCCACTATTTTGTAGTTGAGCTACTGCCCTAGCTTTCAGAACTCCAATTAGAAGTTGTGATTTCCAATACTAATCGCTCCCTGTTGGGGAGATATCTCAGAAACTACGATATAGTCTTTTAGAGTTGAATGCCTTCCTGTTTATAACAGCTGGAAGAATAAAGCATCAAGATAGATTGGTGGTGAGAAACGGATCATAGACTGTAATAGCTCATAAGAAACATCGAGCAGTATACACACACCTTATGATTACCATATTAAATATTTATGCACTCCTACATTTGTAATTCATATCACAGTCTTTTATTTCCTCTATAACTCTGCCTCCTAGCAGGACTATGGTTAGCTTTTTGTTACTGACTAGTAATGTTAGACACTTATATAAAATAGTTATAAAAATTGTACTGGGTTATGGGTAATGTTCTGCCATTAGAAAATTGGCATCCATGTGATAATGATAATTTCTCTCTAGTGTGTTAATGTTGTTATTTTCATTAACTGAAACCATACATATAAATTGACAAATTTTTATTGAACAAAGTTTTAAATGTAGCCTGAATGGTTGTTTTGATTGTATTTTGTTTACAAAATGATTATATATTGCTCATGGACTATAAAATACAATTCTGAGTATGTTTAAGATCATTATATAGTCATCATCTCTTTAGAGTTTTCATTGGATCTCCATCAATAATCTTTAACCTTAAGGTCATAGAATTCCTTTATTTCCCTGTTACATTATGTTCAAGAATGTTCAAATTGTCTTCTTTAAGGTTTAAAGAAACTACCAGATCATTTTCCAATGAATGTCTTGGTGCCACCAGACCAGTAATTCCTATAGATTCTTCAGATTTTGCATTGGATATTCGCATGCCTGGAGTTACACCCAAACAGGTGAGAGGAATTCTGTATTTCATTATTCACTTTTTCTGTGTACAATCTATAACTAAAGGAAGGACAATATATTTACAGCTGTAGTAATATCCTTAAAAGTAGGCATTTGCTTCAAGACTTCTCAGATAGGACTGGATAAGTGGATATTATAAAGAGGCATAAGTCTAACAGTGCAAAACTTCCAGTTAAATTTGTTTTTAAATTTTTTCTTGTGCTGTTATTTGTGGTTTGAAATGGAACATTGAAAATTTACATCTTGAGAGTCTCTGTGGAAGAATAGCCTCTGTAATATAGCATGTAAATATGCAATAAATGTGAAAAATTATTCTAGTAAAGGAAAATTATATTGAGCAGCTGCATCTTTGATTAAATACCCTTTTACAGCAATCACATGTTGAGAAATAACAATTTGTTTGCCATCAAGAATTTGAAAAACAAAACATTCCACATTTTTAAAAGTTAGGAAAACAGTTCATACAAGTGACTGAAAGTGAGTTTTCTTTAGCCCAATGTGCTTGTTGTGAGAGATATGTTTTTGAAGAAATAATAGCAGAGCTCATACAAATGTGTCTTGTAGAGCACTTTGAGTAGAACTAGGTTGCCAGGGCCTTCCCCGTTTTAGGTACACACAAGAAGCTCAAGCCCACAGCTATCATGTATGTAAGGTATTTCATTAAGCATAAAAAGACCAGAATTAATTATGCTTTGCAGCCAGGTGGTGGAGGGATTTATGTATGTCATTAAAAGATACTCCTTTCCTTTTGAAGGGCTGCAGAGACTTGGAAAGACCTGGATGTTGTAGAGCTGCAGTGGCTGATGACTCATTGTTGCAGATAACATTCTATTTTTTTTTTTCTGTTAGCATAGGGAAAATAAAAGTATTATATCTCATGGGGAAAATTCCTTTTGAAACTGACATCCAAAAGCTCTAGAAAATACACACGGGCCTTTTCCATCAGGCATTAAGAATCAACATTTATTTGAAGACCTGTGTACAATCTAATTATCTATAACTGCTTTACACTATAAAACTGACCCTCACTCTCTCCTCATTCCCAAATGACCTTGCAGGTGGCTCTTCTGTACATTCAGTTGTTGCTGTCCTGGCCTTTTATTTCATAATCTCCTTATGCACTATTTAGCCAAAAGGAATGTGATGAGATTAAGACTAGAAGAGCACTGTTCCTCACTTGTGAAGTGTGGCTCTTCTTATCTATTCTCAATTTTAAAATAAATTTTTCCCTGTAATTGACTAACTTTAGCTTATATTACATCTTTTGAAATATCCATTAATTGGTCTTTAAGCATACTTTTCTTGCGGAATGTCATTGTTTTAATCAAATAGTCATTTATCATTTGTTATCCACTATGGTTTCTTATTATTATTTAGGAGTAATGACACTTAAATTATTTAATGATAATAATAGTCAACTCTGTTGGGGTCACCTACAGCCATAGCACTGTTGCATCAGATCCCATCAGATCTCAAAAGCTAAGCAGGGTTGGGTCTAGTTACTACTTGGATGGAAGACAGCCTGGGAACACCAGATACTGTAGGCTTGGGAAAAGGACCTGGCAACCCATTCCCAAAAATCAGTCTGCCATTGAAATCCCTATTAATAGCAGAGAAGCACTGACAGTAGTGTTTCGCCTGTTCTACGTAGTGTCACTATGAGTCAGATATGGACTCAAGGACACCTAACAACAACAACAACAACTGTTGGGGTCAGTAATCTTAGAAAGAGTGACTGGGAGAATTAATTATAAAAATGTGGAAGAGCTCCATTTTCATAAAATAAAATGTTTATTCATTTTTGTAATCTTAAAACTAACAAACTAACAGCATGGAAGGAGAACATCCATTATTTAAGATGCCATTTTTTATTATTATTTTACAGTATCTGTATTCAACTTTGCCTTGCTTGGTGGACATTCACTGGTTGCTTTTCTAGCCAGGAGTTGGTTTCCTCCTTGTTCTTTCTCTGAGTCTCTGTTATTCCCAGAAACCATATATTCAGGCTTGAGACGTGGAGCAAATGGGCTAGGATTAGCAAACAACTGCATCTTGCTGCCCCTTCCACAATGATTGGTTCAGAAAAAGGTATGTGACCTAGACCAGGGTGACCAAATTTTGGAACTTTTGCTTGGGAATATATTTTTCTACTGCATGTAAGCAATAGGAATGTAGTCCTAGGGTCTGCTGAGTTCCTGAAGGAGCCATGCCTAGAATAAAACTAGAGAAGACAATACAGAAAGACAGGAAGAATGTGTTTAGTCACATCACTCCTTAGAGAGTTTCTGGTAATGTTAGTTTTATTTCAACCAACTTGTGTTAGGTTTTATTTGCAACTAAAGCTGTGTAACTGGGTAAACGATTCAGTTGCTCTGCCTGATCAACTCAGAACTGGTTGTTGAGTATAATTTTTCCACACTCACTTAACACTTTTGATTGACCATGTGCTACGAGTACTTGATTTGATCTGGCTAACCTACAGATCATACCTTATAGACTCTTCTGATAAATGGTAGACTCCTTCTATTGAATGTGCCTAGGAAAGATGGATACAGAATCCCTGGAATTTCTTTCCTCTTGAACTTAGTGTTCCTCAGAAGGTAGACTCAGAGTTATGATACTGTAAGTACTTCTTGTGAAAAAAATGAGTCTTTTCTTAAGATTCAGATAAAACTATCATTAACACTAGTCCTTTAGAGGAAAGGCAAATGCAAAGTCAAGAAAGAAAAAATGAAAAAGTTATTAGAATAAAGAAACTAAAGGTGAAAGGGAAGTAAGGAGAGTTGACCAAAATAAACAATCAACAAAAATCCAAGAAAATAAAATGAGCAAGAACAAAAGTAAACAGAAAAAAAATTCAGGAATAACTAGAATATAAAGAAAAAATGTTTTTAAAAAGGAATAGAAGAGTAAGGAAAATGGAAAAACTAGGAAAGATGTTGAGAAGTTAATTTTTTTAATGGTAGAGGATCAATAGAGGTAACAAAATATAAAGAAAGAAGGAATGGAGGAGGAAGACTAAGGTTGGTAATTGAGGCACACCAAATGAGTTAATATGTTAACTCAGTATATATTTTAATAAAGTGCATCTTAAGTTTTTGCAATGGTGAAAGCTATATCAATAAATCTAATGCATATCCTTTCCTTGGGAAAGATTGTTAGGTAGGCTCATGTAGGAAAACAAGCAGATATAGAATAGAGGTGGAGAAAAACATAGGCATAATACATAGTATAGCTAACTAATTTTACAGATGGAGTACCTAGAGTAGTTATTTTTCAAAAGATATCCAGATATATCAGGCTTCCAACTTGCAGTCCATTCTGCCACATCACAGGACTTTAGAGTGAACATTAAAACTCACTCCCATTAGACTAGACATGATGACACACACCTGTCATCCCAGCACTTGGGAGGCACGAGGGTGGTTTGTTTGAGGTCAGCCTGGGATACATAGTGAGACCCTGTCTTAAAAATAATAAAAAGCAAAGCAAAACAAAACAAAACAACAAAAACCCTGACAATAGATAAACAATAGGCAAAAAAAAAAAAGTGTGAGCAAAAATTTGCTGAAACTTATAGTATCACTATGAGTTGGCCCCAACTTGACAGCACCTAGCAACAGCAACATAGCACAGTATCACTCTAGTCAAATACTACAAAGAAAACAGTCAAGCGAACAGAGAATAGAGAGTTCAAGAGAGATGTTTAGTTTAACAGTCTAGTTAAAGAAAGAAGAAACCAAGCTTTCCTTCTTCCTATGTCAAAGAGATTAAAATTGAATGTGGAACTTCAGCCAGCAGCAGTAGCACTGTGGTGTCCAATCCTGGCAGATCTTGGAAGGTAAGCAGGGTCAGGCCTAGTTAGTACTTGGATGGGAGACTGCCTGGGAACACCAGATACTGTAGGCTTGGGGGAAGGACCTGGCAATCCACTCCCAAAAAACAATCAGGCATTGAAAACCCTATGAATAGCAGAGAAATATGACAATAGTATTTCATCTATTGTACATAGGGTCTCTACTGTTGTACATAGGGTCACTATGAGTCAGACACCGACTTTAGGGTGCCTAACAACAATGGAACTCCCACATCTTTTTCATGAAACAACTCAAAAAAGGGGAGATGAGGATTGTGGGGGGCACAACTGTTGTTAATATAATGCTATCCTGCACATGGTCAAGGATTTAACAAATTCTAAAAATCACTGTATCTTTGAAAGCCCTATTATTAGAAATATGAATGTACTGAGATAGAATCTATATGGTATTAAAAACAGACTTCACTGTGTAAACATTTATATAGTATGTCACTTCTATCTTTGTAATAATAATAGTACAATGAAAGAGCTATAGTATCAAATTTATAATCAAAGCGAGTTCACTCTCTGACTTAAAAATTTTTAAAGTAATTTCCATTGTGTTATACAGATTTCCCATTAATCAGTTTATTATTTTTGTTGTTCTTGTTGTTTTTAGATTTGGAGAGACTGAGGGGAAGAGTGGGCAACTTTAAATAGCCTCTCATAGAGGTGCCTGTAGCCATACCACTGTGGTGTCTGATCCTGTCAGATCTCAGAAGCTAAGTAGGGTGGGACCTGGTTAGTACTTGGATGGGAGACTGCATGGGAACATCAGTGCTGTAGGGTTGGGAGAAGGACCTGGCAACCCACTCTCAAAAAACAATCAGCCATTGAAAACTCTATGAACAGGAGAGTAACACAACAATAGTGTTTCATCTGTTGTACATAGGGTCACTATGAGTTGGATACTGATTTGACAGCACCTAACAACAACAACAACAACTCATAGAGGCAAAGTAAGGACCTGGTGTCCAATGATGCAGAGTTTAAATTCAGCAGAGCCATAATGTGGTGATATCCTGAGACTACTTTTTTAGAGCCTTTTCTTCCCCATTTGATTCCTTTACTCACCGGGAACCCTGTGAACTTCTGCCATCACCACCTCTCACATCAATGAAGAAAATAAATTGATAAACTGCCATTTCATTAATGATTGTAGTAAAACGCTATCATCAGTTTGGTGATTTAACTCTCTCAAGGGTGTTTGGTTTTTAAAAAAGTGTTGTTGTTGTTGTTGTTGTTAGGTGCCATCGAGTCGGTATCCGACTCATAGCAACCCTCTGTACAACAGGGGAAACACTATTGTCAGTGCTTCTCTGCTGTGCATAGGGTTTTCAATGGCAGATTGATTTTTGGGAGGGGGTTGCCAGGTCCTTCTCCCAAGCCTGCAGCACCTGGTGTTCCCAGGCGGTCTCCCATCCAGGTACTAACCAGGCCTGGCCCTGCTTAGCTTCCGAGATCTGCCGGGATCGGATTCCACAGGGCTATGGCTGCAGGCTTAAAAAAGTGTAGTAAGGCATAATTGCAGTGATTTTATATATAGTTTATTGCCTAAATCTAAGTCAAATCCATGGGTCAGAGCATAGTGTTTGAGACCAGCCTGATGGCATTCTTTCCCCAGCTTCTGCAGTGCCAGCTCAGGAATGTTTCTTAGCCAGCTATTCCTGCTCTTTTATAGGTAAAAGAGATAATGTACTCACACTGGGTGTTCTGTGGAGTGAATAAGATAATAGCAGTAGCACATTCTGTTCATTGCCCTATACATGGTAAGTTCTCAGTATTGTTATGGTTATTATATGTGTTGAAGAAAATGTAAATATGCCTTAAGATGAGAAATTGCCAACCATTATGCTTTCAGTCATGACTTCATGGAGAAAGTAGACATCATAATAATTACAAGGGAAAGGCAGCCAAGTGAATTAAAATATAACATACAAACCTGGGCAAGGGAAACCTGGGTAAAGTAAGTGAGGAAGTAGATTGGTCAGTGTGCTTATTCTTAAGTAGATATTATCAGTGGAAATGGCCCTATGGTAAGAGAGTAAGGAAACATTGAGAATGGATATATTTATCTCAAGGTTTGTTTATGTATTTTATTCTTTTTAGAAGAGAAGTTTTCAAAAGAAAAGTCATCAGTATGAGGCATGTATAAATTTGAATCAGCCTGGATGTCTTTAGTGTCTGTTCTCATGAGGACTTTGTACACTGACCATATATGTGTGTGTGTTGTTGTTGTTGTTAGGTACCATGCAGTCAGATCTGACCCTAAGTACAGCAAAATAAAACACTACCCAACATGTGCCATGCACACAACCTTTTTATGTTTCAGCCCATTGTTGCAGCCACTGTGTTTCTTCCAATTTTGAGTTGTGCCACATCAGCAAAAGGAGGTCTTGGGGGCTTTATTCCATTCTCATCATTAAAGTGAACTCTACTTTGAGGAGTCAAGTCTTCCCCAGTTGTTGAATGCCTTCTAACTTGGAAGACACATGAGATAGATAGATAGATAGATAGATAGATAGATAGATAGATAGATAGATAGATTGGTGATATATAGATATATAGCTATAGATATATTCATTCTTATTGGTGTAAATTCTTTAAAATCCTAGGTTTACATAGCATTTTATTAATGTGCTATTCAGTCAACTTAGTTCCTCTGCATTCTTGGTACAAGGACTTACAAATGCAAACTAATCTATAAAACATAATTTTGTAAAAGTAAATGGTTTCTTTACTTCTAATATCCAGAAATTGTATATTGACTAAATTTTGTTCAATTAAGATGTTCAGTCATTTCTCCCTTTATTTTTAGAGTGTTGAGAACTAGAGATGAATATATTGCTCCTTTTCTGAATCTCTTGCAATTTTTTGTCTCATTCAGTATTTGCCCTTTGAAGAGTCATAGATCAAGCTTTGAAATCAAGAAGCATCTTTTCCCTGTGTTTCTCAACACTAATATCTATAGGAAACAGGAAAATTCAAAGTTTAAAGATCACATCAAATACTTTATAGCAGCAGGTTAAAAAACCTGAAATTAGAACCTCTTTATCATTTATTTTAAAATAACGATGAAGGAATGTAGTCACTGAAATAAGGCAGAATGAACAAAATACTCCTACAAAATTTTGTCAAAAACTTTCCTGTGTTTCTCTCTTATTTGTCCCAAATGCACAATCTTTAAAAAATATTTACTAATATAGTTTATTTCTTACCCCCACAATGTATAGATAATCACATTATAAACAGACAGCTTTCATCACCTTTTCTTTCTGTACCCCTTTAAAGAATCAATTTTAAAATATCAAAATGTAATCATCACATCATTTATAAGCAGCAGTTGCTCAAAATATATATTTTATCACAAGTAATATACAAGTTAAATGCAGAATTATTTATCTTAAGTTCAGAATACTGATTAGACATTTAAACAGATGTGTGGCATTTGTCTAGTTTTGAGTATATTATAATATGTTAGATCTACATATTTTTAAATTTAGTCATTACAAAAAAAAAAGAATATGTACATATTTCAGTCAGTGCCAAAAACACAGGGCAAAATTAGCAATGACTCCATTAAAATGAAGTTTTTCTGGGACAATTTTTATTTCCTAAAGGGTTATAATTTCCTTTTCTACTCTTGTCTAGTTATTAATATGTAATATTTCACACTTTTAAAATTGAATATTCTTTGGATCATGAGACTGAGAGAAGGGGAGAAGCCCTGTTCTCCCACTTCTCCTTTCCTTGGACAGACTACTTTGATTTTCAATTTAAACCTTGCTTGTGGAAGGAGAAACAATTAATCTGTTGGTGCAGCAGCCTTTTGGGCACCATGCAATAGGTTCTCTCTTATACTCACCAGGGGAGAATGGATCCATGTTCTTCCTAAAGGAGATGTTTCATTGCTGGGCAACACCTAAATAAGGTTCCCACACTACTCCAGGAGCCATGGTTTTCCCGACCACCTCTGTGGGAAGATTCCATGTTCCAGCCTATCTTCTCTAGTCCTCTGACCTGTCTGCCACAATGACCCTCACCCTCTTCTGGATGAACCTGTACACTGAAACAGACATAACAGATGAAGGTTGCTTTTGGTGCCAAGTACATTTTATTGGATGTAGCTGCCTGAAAAGTGTTAAGAAGGACTGTGCAGCTGTATCTGGGCTTGGTGGAGAAATGTGCAGTGGTACATGAGTGATATCAGTCATGAGAGTGAGAGGCAATGGCTCCAGTGGTTGGCCCCTGCACTTCCTACAACAGGGCTTTGTGCTGTCAAAAAGAACAGCTCACTGGTGAGGACTGATTACCTCTGGGTACTGTCATAAAATGAACATGAGTCATAGATTTCAGTCTTTGTTTTTCCTTTATTATTGCCTTTTTCTTCCCTTCACAACAAAAGATGAGATTGTTCTTGTTATTCAAGGAGGAAAATTCAGAAATATCATAATTTTGGATTAGCATTGACTTTTATTTTAGAAAGACAATATGTATAAAATTGTAAGATTTAAAAAAGCAAAAAAAAGATACTAAAATATTGTGTCTCTTCCCCTCAAAATGGAGAAGTAATATTACCCCCATTTGACCAGTGGGAAGGCTAATATTGAAGAAAATTCTGTGATTATGAGAAAGGACAGCCACCAAGCCCTTGCAATGATTAGTTAGCTACCTTGCATTAAATTTTTCTCCCTTCTGTTTTGAAAGCTCAGGATTGGTGCTACATGTGAATTCCCAAATTGCATTTATTTGTATATTCATCTCTTCCGTCAGTTGTCTGTCAGTTTGTCATACTGTGGGGCCTTGCATTTTGCTGTGATGCTGAAAGCTATACCACCAGTATCTCAGATATCAACAGGATCACCCTTGGTGGACAGGTTTCAGCTGAGCCTCCAGACTAAGATAGACTAGGGAGAAAAACCTGGCAGTTCACTCCCCAAACAATTACCCATTGAAAACCCTACAAAAAGCAGGGAAGCAATGTTAGGTATAGAAACAGAAAATGAGCCCCCCAGGATGGAAAGCAATCAGAAGACAACTAGGGTAGAGTTGACTCCTCAAAATACAGTCTACTTTAATGACAGGAATGGAGTAGAGCCCCAAGGACTTCCTTTTGCTGATGTGGCATGACTCAAAATGAGAAGGAACAACTGTAAACATCCATTAACAATGAGAACATGGAATGTATGTAATATGAATCTTGTTGTTGTTGTTGTTAGGTGCCGTCGAGTCGAGTCCGACTCATAGCGACCCTATGTACAGCAGATCGAAACACTTGCCGATTCTGTGCCAGGCAAACCATCTTATTTATGTTTAATCCCATTGTTGCAGACACTGTATTAATCCATCTGGTGGAGGGTTTTCCTCTTTTGCGTTGACCTGCCACTCTTCCAAACATGATGACCTTCTCCAGGGATTGTTCTCTCCTGACTACATGTCCGAAATATGTAAGACACAGTTTGGCCATTTTTGCTTCCAAGGAGCACTCTGGTTGTACCTCTTCTAGGACAGATCTGTTGGTTCTTTTGGCAGTCCATGGTATATTCAATAGATGCTTCCAGCACCACAATTCAAAAGCATCAATTCTTTTTCTGTCTCTCTTGTTCAATGTCG